>JASWHU010000524.1:0-55010 GCA_030819815.1 Strix occidentalis | reverse complement strand
AGATACGAGGAAGAGAGAGGAGGAAGAGAGAGGAAGAAGAGAGAGGAGGAAGAGAGAGGAGGAAGGGTGAGGAGTAAGAGAGAGGAGGTAGAGAGAGGAGGAAGAGAGAGGAAGAGGAGAGAGGAGGAAGAGAGAGGAGGAAGAGAGTGGAAGAGGAGAAAGGAAGAGGAGAGAGGAGGAGAGAGGAGGAAGAGAGAGGAGGAAGAGAGAGGAAGAGCAGAGAGGTGGAGGACAGAGGAGGAAGAGAGAGGAGGAAGAGAGAGGAGGTAGAGAGAGGAAGAAGAGAGAGGAGGAAGAGAGAGGAAGAGGAGAGAGGAGGAGTGAGGAGGAAGACAGAGGAGGAAGAGAGAGGAGGAAGAGAGAGGAGGAAGAGAGAGGAAGAGGAGAGAGGAGGAGAGAGGAGGAAGATTGAGGAGGAAGGGAGAGGAGGAAGAGAGAGGAAGAGCAGAGAGGAGGAAGAGAGCGGAGAAAGTGAGACGAAGAAGAGAGAGAAGGAAGAGAGAGGAGGAAGAGAGAGGAGGAAGAGAGAGGAGGAAGAGAGAGGAGGAAGTGAGATGAGGAAGAGAGAGGAAGAAGAGAGAGGAAGAGGAGAGAGGACGAAGAGAGAGGAAGAAGTGAGAGGAAGCGGAGAGAGGAGGAAGGGAGAGGAGGAAGTGAGAGGAGGAAGAGAGAGGAGGAAGAGAGAGGAGGAAGAGAGAGGAGGAAGTGAGATGAGGAAGAGAGAGGAAGAAGAGAGAGGAAGAGGAGAGAGGACGAAGAGAGAGGAAGAGGAGAGAGTAGGAAGTAGAGAATAGGAAGAGAGAGGAGGAAGAGAGAGGAGGAAGAGAGAGGAGGAAGAGAGAGGAAGAGGAGAGAGGAGGAAGGGAGAGGAGAAAGAGAGACGAGGAAGATAGAGGAGGAAGAGAGAGGAGGTAGAGAGAGGAAGAAGAGAGGGGAGGAAGAGAGAGGAAGAGGAGAGAAGAGGAGTGAGGAGGAAGAGAGAGGAGGAAGAGAGAGGAGGAAGAGAGAGGAGGAAGAGAGAGGAGGAAGAGAGAGGAAGTAGAGAGAGGAGGAAGAGAGAGGAGGAAGGGTGAGGAGGAAGAGAGAGGAGGTAGAGAGAGGAGGAAGAGAGAGGAAGAGGAGAGAGGAGGAAGAGAGAGGAGGAAGAGAGTGGAAGAGGAGAAAGGAAGAGGAGAGAGGAGGAGAGAGGAGGAAGAGAGAGGAGGAAGAGAGAGGAAGAGCAGAGAGGTGGAGGACAGAGGAGGAAGAGAGAGGAGGAAGAGAGAGGAGGTAGAGAGAGGAAGAGGAGAGAGGAGGAGTGAGGAGGAAGAGAGAGGAGGAAGAGAGAGGAGGAAGAGAGAGGAGGAAGAGAGAGGAGGAAGAGAGAGGAAGAGGAGAGAGGAGGAGAGAGGAGGAAGATTGAGGAGGAAGGGAGAGGAGGAAGAGAGAGGAAGAGCAGAGAGGAGGAAGAGAGAGGAGAAAGAGAGACGAAGAAGAGAGAGAAGGAAGAGAGAGGAGGAAGAGAGAGGAGGAAGAGTGAGGAGGAAGGGAGAGGACGAAGAGAGAGGAAGAAGTGAGAGGAAGAGGAGAGAGGAGGAAGGGAGAGGAGGAAGTGAGAGGAGGAAGAGAGAGGAGGAAGAGAGAGGAGGAAGAGAGAGGAGGAAGTGAGATGAGGAAGAGAGAGGAAGAAGAGAGAGGAAGAGGAGAGAGGAGTAAGAGAGAGGAAGAGGAGAGAGTAGGAAGTAGAGAAGAGGAAGAGAGAGGAGGAAGAGAGAGGAGGAAGAGAGAGGAGGAAGAGAGAGGAAGAGGAGAGAGGAGGAAGGGAGAGGAGAAAGAGAGACGAGGAAGATAGAGGAGGAAGAGAGAGGAGGTAGAGAGAGGAAGAAGAGAGAGGAGGAAGAGTGAGGAAGAGGAGAGAAGAGGAGTGAGGAGGAAGAGAGAGGAGGAAGAGAGAGGAAGAGGAGAGAGGAGGAAGGGAGATGAGAAAGAGAGACGAGGAAGAGAGAGGAGGAAAAGAGAGGAGGAAGGGAGAGGAGGAAGAGAGAGGAAGAGGAGAGAGCAGGAAGAGAGAGGAGAAAGACAGGAGGAAGAGAGAGGAGGATGAAAGAGGAGGAAGAGAGAGCAGGAAGAGAGAGGAGAAAGAGAGAGGAAGAGGAGAGAGGAGGAGAGAGGAGGAAGAGAGAGGAGGAAGAGAGAGGAGGAAGAGAGAGTAGGAAGAGAGAGGAGGAAGAGAGAAGAGGAAGAGAGAGGAAGAAGAGAGAGGAAGAAGAGAGAGGAAGAGTAGAGAGAAGGAAGAGAGAGGTGGAAGATTGAGGAGGAAGAGAGAGGAGGAAGAGAGAGGAGGAAGAGAGAGGAAGAGGAGAGAGGAGGAAGAGAGAGGAGGAAGAGAGAGGAGCAAGAAAGAGGAGGAAGAGAGAGCAGGAAGAGAGAGGAGAAAGAGAGAGGAAGAGGAGAGAGGAGGAGAGAGGAGGAAGAGAGAGGAGGAAGAGAGAGTAGGAAGAGAGAGGAGGAAGAGAGAGGAGGAAGAGAGAGGAAGAAGAGAGAGGAAGAGTAGAGTGAAGGAAGAGAGAGGTGGAAGATTGAGGAGGAAGAGAGAGGAGGAAGCGAGAGGAGGAAGAGAGAGGAAGAGGAGAGAGGAAGAGGAGAGAGGAGGAGAGAGGAGGAAGAGAGAGGAGGAAGAGAGAGGAGGAAGAGAGAGGAGTAAGAGAGAGGAGGAAGAGAGAGGAAGAAGAGAGAGGAAGAGGAGAGAGGAGGAAGAGAGAGGAGGAAGAGAGAGGAAGAAGAGAGAGGAGAAAGAGAGAGGAAGAGGAGAGAGGAGGAGTGAGGAGGAAGAGAGAGGAGGAAGAGAGAGGAGGAAGAGAGATGAGGAAGAGAGAGGAGGAAGAGAGATGAGGAAGAGAGAGGAGGAAGAGAGAGGAGGAAGAGAGAGGAAGATCAGAGAGGAGGAAGAGAGAGGAAGAGGAGAGAGGAGGAAGAGAGAGGAGGATGAGAGAGGAGGAAGGGAGAGGAGGAAGAGAGAGCAGGAAGAGAGAGGAAGAGGAGAGAGGAGGAGAGAGGAGGAAGAGAGAGGAAGAAGAGAGAGGAGGAAGACAGAGGACGAAGAGAGAGGAGGAAGAGAGAGGAGGAAGAGAGAGAAAGAGCAGAGAGGAGGAGAGAGGAGAAAGAGAGACGAGGAAGAGAGAGGAGGAAGAGAGAGGAGGAAGAGAGAGGAGGAAGAGAGAGGAGGAAGAGAGAGGAGGAAGGGTGAGGAGGAAGAGAGAGGACGAAGAGAGAGGAAGAAGTGAGAGGAAGAGGAGAGAGGAGGAAGAGAGAGGAGGAAGAGAGAGGAGGAAGAGAGAGGAAGAGCAGAGAGGTGGAGGACAGAGGAGGAAGAGAGAGGAGGAAGAGAGAGGAGGTAGAGAGAGGAAGAAGAGAGAGGAGGAAGAGAGTGGAGGAAAAGAGTGGAGGAAGAGAGAGGAGGAAGAGAGAGGAGGAAGAGAGAGGAAGAGGAGAGAGGAGGAATAGAGAAGAGGAAGAGAGAGGGAGAGAGGAGGAGAGAGGAGGAAGAGAGAGGACGAAGAGAGAGGAGGAAGAGAGAGGAGGAAGAGAGAGGAGGAAAAGAGATGAGGAAGAGAGAGTTGGAAGAGAGAGGAAGAGGAGAGAGGAGGAAGAGAGAGGAGGAAGAGAGAGGAGGAAGAGAGAGGAGGAAGAGAGAGGAAGAAGAGAGAGGAAGAGGAGAGAGGAGGAAGAGAGAGGAGGAAGAGAGAGGAGGTAGAGAGAGGAGGAAGAGAGAGGAGGAAGAGAGAGGAAGAGGAGAGAGGAGGAATAGAGAAGAGGAAGAGAGAGGGAGAGAGGAGGAGAGAGGAGGAAGAGAGAGGACGAAGAGAGAGGAGGAAGAGAGAGGAGGAAGAGAGAGGAGGAAGAGAGAGGGGGAAGAGAGATGAAGAAGAGAGAGGAAGATGAGGGAGGAGGATGAGAGAGGAGTAAGAGAGAGGAGGAAGAGAGAGGAGGAAGAGAGAGGAAGAAGAGAGAGGAAGAGGAGAGAGGAGGAAGAGAAGGAGGAAGAGAGAGGAGGTAGAGAGAGGAAGAAGAGAGAGGAGGAAGAGAGAGGAAGAGGAGAGAGGAGGAGTGAGGAGGAAGAGAGAGGAGGAAGAGAGAGAAGGAAGAGAGAGGAGGAAGAGAGAGGAAGAGGAGAGAGGAAGAGGAGAGAGCAGGAAGAGAGAGGAGAAAGAGAGAGGAGGAAGAGAGAGGAGCAAGAAGAGAGGAGGAAGAGAGAGCAGGAAGAGAGAGGAGAAAGAGAGAGGAAGAGGAGAGAGGAGGAGAGAGGAGGAAGAGAGAGGAGGAAGAGAGAGTAGGAAGAGAGAGGAGCAAGAGAGATGAGGAAGAGAGAGGAAGAAGAGAGAGGAAGAGGAGAGAGTAGGAAGAGAGAGGAGGAAGAGAGAGGAGGAAGAGAGAGGAGGAAGAGAGAGGAAGAAGAGAGTTGAAGAGTAGAGAGAAGGAAGAGAGAGGTGGAAGATTGAGGAGGAAGAGAGAGGAGGAAGCGAGAGGAGGAAGAGAGAGGAAGAGAAGAGAGGAAGAGAAGAGAGGAGGTGAGAGGAGGAAGAGAGAGGAGGAAGAGAGAGGAGGAAGAGAGAGGAGGAAGAGAGAGGAAGAAGAGAGAGGAAGAGGAGAGAGGAGGAAGAGAGAGGAGGAAGAGAGCGGAGGAAGAGAGAGGAGGGAGAGAGTGGAAGAGGAGAAAGGAAGAGGAGAGAGGAGGAGAGAGGAGTAAGAGAGAGGAGGAAGAGAGAGGAAGAGCAGAGAGCTGGAGGACAGAGGAGGAAGAGAGAGGAGGAAGAGAGAGGAGGTAGAGAGAGGAAGAAGAGAGAGGAGGAAGAGAGAGGAGGAAGAGAGCGGAGGAAGAGAGAGGAGGGAGAGAGTGGAAGAGGAGAAAGGAAGAGGAGAGAGGAGGAGAGAGGAGGAAGAGAGAGGAGGAAGAGAGAGGAAGAGCAGAGAGGTGGAGGACAGAGGAGGAAGAGAGAGGAGGAAGAGTGAGGAGGAAGGGAGAGGAGGAAGAGAGAGGAGGAAGAGAGAGGAAGAGGAGAGAGGAGGAAGAGAGAGGAGGAAGAGAGAGGAGGAAGAGAGAGGAGCAAGAAAGAGGAGGAAGAGAGAGCAGGAAGTGAGAGGAGAAAGAGAGAGGAAGAGGAGAGAGGAGGAGAGAGGAGGAAGAGAGAGGAGGAAGAGAGAGGAGGAAGAGAGAGGAGGAAGAGAGAGGAAGAAGAGAGAGGAAGAGTAGAGTGAAGGAAGAGAGAGGTGGAAGATTGAGGAGGAAGAGAGAGGAGGAAGCGAGAGGAGGAAGAGAGAGGAAGAGGAGAGAGGAAGAGGAGAGAGGAGGAGAGAGGAGGAAGAGAGAGGAGGAAGAGAGAGGAGGAAGAGAGAGGAGGAAGAGAGAGGAGGAAGAGAGAGGAAGAAGAGAGAGGAAGAGGAGAGAGGAGGAAGAGAGAGGAGGAAGAGAGAGGAAGAGCAGAGAGGAGGAGGACAGAGGAGGAAGAGAGAGGAGGAAGAGAGAGGAGCTAGAGAGAGGAAGAAGAGAGAGGAGAAAGAGAGAGGAAGAGGAGAGAGGAGGAGTGAGGAGGAAGAGAGAGGAGGAAGAGAGAGGAGTAAGAGAGATGAGGAAGAGAGAGGAGGAAGAGAGATGAGGAAGAGAGAGGAGGAAGAGAGAGGAGGAAGAGAGAGGAAGATCAGAGAGGAGGAAGGGAGAGGAGGAAGAGAGAGCAGGAAGAGAGAGGAAGAGGAGAGAGGAGGAGAGAGGAGGAAGAGAGAGGAAGAAGAGAGAGGAGGAAGAGAGAGGACGAAGAGAGAGGAGGAAGAGAGAGGAGGAAGAGAGAGAAAGAGCAGAGAGGAGGAGAGGAGAAAGAGAGACGAGGAAGAGAGAGGAGGAAGAGAGAGGAGGAAGAGAGAGGAGGAAGAGAGAGGAGGAAGAGAGAGGAGGAAGGGTGAGGAGGAAGAGAGAGGACGAAGAGAGAGGAAGAAGTGAGAGGAAGAGGAGAGAGGAGGAAGAGAGAGGAGGAAGAGAGAGGAGGAAGAGAGAGGAAGAGCAGAGAGGTGGAGGACAGAGGAGGAAGAGAGAGGAGGAAGAGAGAGGAGGTAGAGAGAGGAAGAAGAGAGAGGAGGAAGAGAGAGGAGGAAAAGAGTGGAGGAAGAGAGAGGAGGAAGAGAGAGGAGGAAGAGAGAGGAGGAAGAGAGAGGAAGAGGATAGAGGAGGAATAGAGAAGAGGAAGAGAGAGGGAGAGAGGAGGAGAGAGGAGGAAGAGAGAGGATGAAGAGAGAGGAGGAAGAGAGAGGAGGAAGAGAGAGGAGGAAGAAAGAGGAGGAAGGGTGAGGAGGAAGAGATAGGAAGAGAAGAGAGGAGGAGAGGAGAGATGAAAAAGAGAGAGGAGGAAGAGAGAGAAGGAAGGGAAAGGAAGAGCAGATAGGAGTAATTGGGAGGAGGACGAGAGAGGAGGAAGAGAGAGGAGAAAGAGAAGAAGAGGAGAGAGGAGGAAGATTGTGTTGGAAGGGAGTGGAGGAAGGGAGAGGAGGAAGAGAGAGGAGGAAGAGAGAGGAGGATGAGAGAGGAGGATGAGAGAGGAGGAAGATAGAGGAAGAGGAGTGAGGAGGAGGAGAGAGGAGGAAGAGAGAGGAGCAAGAGTGAGGAGGAAGAGAGATGAGGAGGAAGGAGGAGGAAGAGAGAGGAGGAAGAGAGAGGAGGAAGAGTGAGGAAGAGGAGAGAGCAGGAAGAGAGAGGACGAAGAGAGAGGAGGATGAGAGGGGAGGAAGAGAGAGGAGGAGGAGAGAGGAGGAAGAGAGAGGAGGAAGAGAGAGGAAGAGGAGAGAGGAGGAGGAGAGAGGAAGAGGAGAGAGGATGCGGAGAAACGAGGAAGAGAGAGGAGGAAGAGAGAGGAGGAAGAGAGAGGAGGAAGAGAGAGGAAGAGGAGAGAGGAGGAAGAGAGAGGAGGAAGAGAGAGGAGGATGAAAGTGGAGGATGAGAGAGGAGGAAGATAGAGGAAGAGGAGTGAGGAGGAGGAGAGAGGAGGAAGAGAGAGGAGCAAGAGTGAGGAGGAAGAGAGATGAGGAGGAGAGAGGCGGAAGAGAGAGGAGGAAGAGAGAGGAGGAAGAGTGAGGACGTAGAGAGAGGAAGAGGAGAGAAGAGGAAGATAGAGGAGGAAGAGAGAGGAGGAAGAGAGAGGAAGAGCAGAGAGGAGGAAAAGGGAGGAGGAAGAGAGTAGAAGAGGAGAGAGGAGGAAGATTGTTTTGGAAGAGATTGGAGGAAGGGAGAGGAGGAAGAGAGAGGAGGAAGAGAGAGGAGGAAGAGACAGGAAGAGGAGAGAGGAGGAAGAGAGAAGAGGAAGAGAGAGGAGGATGAGAGAGGAGGATGAGAGAGGAGGAAGATAGAGGAAGAAGAGTGAGGAGGAGGATAGAGGAGAAAGAGAGAGGAGGAAGAGAGAGGAGGAAGAGTGAGGAGGAAGAGAGATGAGGAGGTTAGAGGAGGAAGAGAGAGGGGGAAGAGAGAGGAGGAAGAGAGACGAGGATGAGAGAGGAGCAAGAGTGAGGAGGAAGAGAGAGGAGGAAGAGTGAGGACGAAGAGAGAGGAAGAGGAGAGAAGAGGAAGAGAGAGGAGGAAGAGAGAGGAGGAAGAGAGAGGAGGAAGAGAGAGGAAGAGCAGAGAGGAGGAAGAGAGTGGAGGAAGAGAGAAGAAGAGGAGAGAGGAGGATGAGAGAGGAGGAAGATAGAGGAAGAGGAGTGAGGAGGAGGATAGAGGAGAAAGAGAGAGGAGGAAGAGAGAGGAGGAAGAGTGAGGAGGAAGAGAGATGAGGAGGTTAGAGGAGCAAGAGAGAGGGGGAAGAGAGAGGAGGTAGAGAGACGAGGATGAGAGAGGAGCAAGAGTGAGGAGGAAGAGAGAGGAAGAGGAGAGAAGAGGAAGAGAGAGGAGGAAGAGAGAGGAGGAATAAAGAGGAAGAGGAGAGAGGAGGAAGAGAGCGGAGGAAGAGTGAGGAGGAAGAGAGAGGAAGAGGGGAGAGGAGGAGGAGAGAGGAGGAAGAGAGAGGCGGAAGAGAGAGGAAGAAGAGAGAGGAGGAAGAGAGAGTAGGAAGAGAGAGGAGGAAGCTAGAGGAGGAAGAGAGAGGAAGAGAAGAGAGGAGGATGAGAGAGGAGGAAGACAGACGAGGATTAGAGAGGAGGAAGAGAGAGGAGGAAGATAGAGGAAAAAGAGGGAGGAGGAAGAGAGAGGAGGAAGAGAGAGGAGGAAGAGAGAGGAGGAAGAGAAATCTGAGGAGAGAGGAGGAAGAGACAGGAAGAAGAGAGAGGAGGAATAGAGATGAGAGGAGAGAGGAGGAAGAGAGAGGAGGAAGAGAGAGGAAGAGGAGAGAGGAAGAGGAGACAGGAGGAAGAGAGAGGAGGAAGAGAGAGGAGGAAGAGAGAGGAGGAAGAGAGAGGAGGAAACGAGAGAAGGAGGAGGAGGAGGAAGAGAGAGGAAGAAGAGAGAGGAGGAAGAGAGGAGGAAGAGAGAAGAGGATGAGAGAGGAGCAAGAGCGAGGAATAAGAGAGAGGAAGAGGAGAGAGGAGGAAGAGAGAGAAGGAAGAGAGAAGAGGAAGAGAGAGAGAGGAGAGTAGAGGAAGCGAGAGGTGGAAGAGAGAGGAAGAAGTGAGAGGAGTAAGAGAGAAGAGGAAGAGAGAGGAGGAAGAGAGTGGAGGAAGAGAGAGGAGGAAGAGAGAGGAAAAGGAGAGAGGAAGAAGAGAGAGGAGGAAGAGAGAGGAGGATGAGAGACGAGGATGAGAGAGGAGCAAGAGTGAGGAGGAAGAGAGAGGAATAGGAGAGAAGAGGAAGAGAGAGGAGGAAGAGAGAGGAGGAAGAGAGAGGAGGAAGAGAGAGGAGGAAGAAAGAGGAGGAGGAGAGAGGAGTAGAGAGAGGAGGAAGAGAGAGGAGGAAGAGAGAGGAGGAAGAGAGAGGAGGAAGAGAGAGGAGGCAGAGAGAGGAAGAGGAGAGAGGATTAATTGAGAGGAGGAAGAGAGAGGAGGAAGAGAGAGGAGGAAGAGAGAGGAGGAAGATAGAAGAATAGGAGAGAGGAGGAAGAATGTGTTGGAAGAGAGTGGAGGAAGAGAGAGGAGGAAGAGAGAGGAGGAAGAGAGAGGAAGAGAGAGGAGGAAGAGAGAGGAAGAGGAGAGAGGAAGAGGAGACAGGAGGAAGAGAGAGGAGGAAGAGAGAGGAGGAAGAGAGAGGAAGAAGAGAGAGGAGGAAGAGAGAGGAGGAAGAGAGAGGAAGAGGAGAGAGGAGGAAGAGAGAGGAGGAAGAGAGAGGAGGAAGAGAGACGAGGATGAGAGAGGAGCAAGAGTGAGGAATAAGAGAGAGGAAGAGGAGAGAGGAGGAAGAGAGAAAAGGAAGAGAGAAGAGGAAGAGAGAGAGAGGAGAGAAGAGGAAGCGAGAGGTGGAAGAGAGAGGAAGAAGAGAGAGGAGTAAGAGAGAAGAGGAAGAGAGAGGAGGAAGAGAGTGGAGGAAGAGAGAGGAGGAAGAGAGAGGAAAAGGAGAGAGGAGGAGCAGAGAGGAGGAATAGAGAGGTGGAAGAGAGAGGAGGAAGAGAGAGGAGGAAGAGAGAGGAAGAGGAGAGAGGAGGAAGAGAGAGGAGGAAGAGAAAGAAGGATGAGAGATGAGGATGAGAGAGGAGCAAGAGTGAGGAATAAGAGAGAGGAAGAGGAGAGAGGTGGAAGAGAGAGAAGGAAGAGAGAAGAGGAAGAGAGAGAGAGGAGAGAAGAGGAAGCGAGAGGTGGAATAGAGAGGAAGAAGAGAGAGGAGTAAGAGAGAAGAGGAAGAGAGAGGAGGAAGAGAGTGGAGGAAGAGAGAGGAGGAAGAGAGAGGAAAAGGAGAGAGGAGGAGCAGAGAGGAGGAATAGAGAGGTGGAAGAGAGAGGAGGGACAGAGAGGAGGAAGAGAGAGGAAGAGGAGAGAGGAGGAAGAGGGAGGAGGAAGAGAGACGAGGATGAGAGAGGAGGAAGAGAGACGAGGAAGAGAGAGGAAGAGGAGAGTCGAGGAAGAGAGAGGAAGAGGAGAGAGAAGGAGGAGAGTGGAGGAAGAGGGAGGAGGAAGAGAGAGGAGGAAGAGAGAAGAGGAAGAGAGAGGAGGAAGAGAGAGGAGGAAGAGAGAGGAGGAAGAGAGAGGAGGAGGAGAGAGGAGGAAGAGAGTGGAGCAAGAGTGAGGAGGAAGAGAGAGGAAGACGAGAGAGGAGGAAGAGAGAGGAGGAAGAGAGAGGAAGAAGAGAGAGGAGGAAGAGATAGGAAGAGAAGAGAGAGGAAGAGGAGAGACGAGGAAGAGAGAGGAAGAGGAGAGAGAAGGAGGAGAGTGGAGGAAGAGGGAGGAGGAAGAGAGAGGAGGAAGAGAGAAGAGGAAGAGAGAGAGAGGAAGAGAGAGGAGGAAGATAGAGGAAGAGGAGTGAGGAGGAGGAGAGAGGAGGAAGAGACAGGAGCAAGAGTGAGGAGGAAGAGAGATGAGGAGGAAGGAGGAGGAAGAGAGAGGAGGAAGAGAGAGGAGGAAGAGTGAGGAAGAGGAGAGAGCAGGAAGAGAGAGGAGGAAGAGAGACGAGGATGAGAGGGGAGGAAGAGAGAGGAGGAGGAGAGAGGAAGAGGACAGAGGATGAGGAGAGAGGAGGAAGAGAGAGGAGGAAGAGAGAGGAGGAAGAGAGAGGAGGAAGAGTGAGGAAGAGGAGAGAGGAGAAGGAGAGAGGAAGAGGAGAGAGGATGCGGAGAAACGAGGAAGAGAGAGGAGGAAGAGAGAGGAGGAAGAGAGAGGAGGAAGAGAGAGGAAGAGGAGAGAGGAGGAAGAGAGAGGAGGAAGAGAGAGGAGGATGAAAGTGGAGGATGAGAGAGGAGGAAGATAGAGGAAGAGGAGTGAGGAGGAGGAGAGAGGAGGAAGAGAGAGGAGCAAGAGTGAGGAAGAAGAGAGATGAGGAGGAGAGAGGCGGAAGAGAGAGGAGGAAGAGAGAGGAGGAAGAGTGAGGACGAAGAGAGAGGAAGAGGAGAGAAGAGGAAGAGAGAGGAGGAAGAGAGAGGAGGAAGAGAGAGGAAGAGCAGAGAGGAGGAAAAGGGAGGAGGAAGAGAGAAGAACAGGAGAGAGGAGGAAGATTGTTTTGGAAGAGATTGGAGGAAGGGAGAGGAGGAAGGGAGAGGAGGAAGAGAGAGGAGGAAGAGACAGGAAGAGGAGAGAAGAGGAAGAGAGAGGAGGAAGAGTGAGGAGGAAGAGAGAGGAAGAGGAGAGAGGAGGAAGAGAGAAGAGGAAGAGAGAGGAGGATGAGAGAGGAGGATGAGAGAGGAGGAAGATAGAGGAAGAAGAGTGAGGAGGAGGATAGAGGAGAAAGAGAGAGGAGGAAGAGAGAGGAGGAAGAGTGAGGAGGAAGAGAGATGAGGAGGGTAGAGGAGGAAGAGAGAGGTGGAAGAGAGAGGAGGAAGAGAGACGAGGATGAGAGAGGAGCAAGAGTGAGGAGGAAGAGTGAGGAGGAAGAGTGAGGACGAAGAGAGAGGAAGAGGAGAGAAGAGGAAGAGAGAGGAGGAAGAGAGAGGAGGAAGAGAGAGGAGGAAGAGAGAGGAAGAGCAGAGAGGAGGAAGAGAGTGGAGGAAGAGAGAAGAAGAGGAGAGAGGAGGATGAGAGAGGAGGAAGATAGAGGAAGAGGAGTGAGGAGGAGTATAGAGGAGAAAGAGAGAGGAGGAAGAGAGATGAGGAAGAGTGAGGAGGAAGAGAGATGAGGAGGTTAGAGGAGCAAGAGAGAGGGGGAAGAGAGAGGAGGAAGAGAGACGAGGATGAGAGAGGAGCAAGAGTGAGGAGGAAGAGAGAGGAAGAGGAGAGAAGAGGAAGAGAGAGGAGGAAGAGAGAGGAGGAATGAAGAGGAAGAGGAGAGAGGAGGAAGAGAGACGAGGAAGAGAGAGGAGGAGGAGAGAGGAGGAAGAGAGCGGAGGAAGAGTGAGGAGGAAGAGAGAGGAAGAAGAGAGAGGAGGAAGAGAGAGTAGGAAGAGAGAGGGGGAAGCTAGAGGAGGAAGAGAGAGGAAGAGAAGAGAGGAGGATGAGAGAGGAGGAAGACAGACGAGGATTAGAGAGGAGGAAGAGAGAGGAGGAAGATAGAGGAAAAAGAGAGAGGAGGATGAGAGAGGAGGAAGAGAGAGGAGGAAGAGAGAGGAGGAAGAGAGATGAGAGGAGAGAGGAGGAAGAGAGAGGAGGAAGAGAGAGGAAGAGGGGAGAGGAAGAGGAGACAGGAGGAAGAGAGAGGAGGAAGAGAGAGGAGGAAGAGAGAGGAGGAAGAGAGAGGAGTAAGAGAGGAGAGGAAGAGAGAGGAGGAAGAGAGTGGAGGAAGAGAGAGGAGGAAGAGAGAGGAAAAGGAGAGAGGAGGAGCAGAGAGGAGGAATAGAGAGGTGGAAGACAGAGGAGGAACAGAGAGGAGGAAGAGAGAGGAAGAGGAGAGAGGAGGAAGAGAGAGGAGGAAGAGAGACGAGGATGAGAGAGGAGGAAGAGAGACGAGGAAGAGAGAGGAAGAGGAGAGACGAGGAAGAGAGAGGAAGAGGAGAGAGAAGGAGGAGAGTGGAGGAAGAGGGAGGAGGAAGGGAGAGGAGTAAGTGAGAGGAGGAAGAGATAGGAGGAAAAGAGAGGAAGAGGAGAGAGGAGGAAGAGAGAAGAGGAAGAGAGAGGAGGAAGAGAGAGGAGGAAGAGAGAGGAGGAGGAGAGAGGAGGAAGAGAGAGGAGCAAGAGTGAGGAGGAAGAGAGAGGAAGACGAGAGAGGAGGAAGAGAGAGGAGGAAGAAAGAGGAGGAGGAGAGAGGAGGAGGAGAGAGGAGGAAGAGAGAGGAGGAAGAGAGAGGAGGAAGAGAGAGGAGGAAGAGAGAAGAGGCAGAGAGAGGAAGAGGAGAGAGGATTAATTGAGAGGAGGAAGAGAGAGGAGGAAGAGAGAGGAGGAAGAGAGAGGAGGAAGATAGAAGAATAGGAGAGAGGAGGAAGAATGTGTTGGAAGAGAGTGGAGGAAGAGAGAGGAGGAAGAGAGAGGAGGAAGAGAGAGGAAGAGAGAGGAGGAAGAGAGAGGAAGAGGAGAGAGGAAGAGGAGACAGGAGGAAGAGAGAGGAGGAAGAGAGAGGAGGAAGAGAGAGGAAGAAGAGAGAGGAGGAAGAGAGAGGAGGAAGAGAGAGGAAGAGGAGAGAGGAGGAAGAGAGAGGAGGAAGAGAGAGGAGGAAGAGAGACGAGGATGAGAGAGGAGCAAGAGTGAGGAATAAGAGAGAGGAAGAGGAGAGAGGAGGAAGAGAGAAAAGGAAGAGAGAAGAGGAAGAGAGAGAGAGGAGAGAAGAGGAAGCGAGAGGTGGAAGAGAGAGGAAGAAGAGAGAGGAGTAAGAGAGAAGAGGAAGAGAGAGGAGGAAGAGAGTGGAGGAAGAGAGAGGAGGAAGAGAGAGGAAAAGGAGAGAGGAGGAGCAGAGAGGAGGAATAGAGAGGTGGAAGAGAGAGGAGGAAGAGAGAGGAGGAAGAGAGAGGAAGAGGAGAGAGGAGGAAGAGAGAGGAGGAAGAGAAAGAAGGATGAGAGATGAGGATGAGAGAGGAGCAAGAGTGAGGAATAAGAGAGAGGAAGAGGAGAGAGGTGGAAGAGAGAGAAGGAAGAGAGAAGAGGAAAAGAGAGAGAGGAGAGAAGAGGAAGCGAGAGGTGGAATAGAGAGGAAGAAGAGAGAGGAGTAAGAGAGAAGAGGAAGAGAGAGGAGGAAGAGAGTGGAGGAAGAGAGAGGAGGAAGAGAGAGGAAAAGGAGAGAGGAGGAGCAGAGAGGAGGAATAGAGAGGTGGAAGAGAGAGGAGGGACAGAGAGGAGGAAGAGAGAGGAAGAGGAGAGAGGAGGAAGAGGGAGGAGGAAGAGAGACGAGGATAAGAGAGGAGGAAGAGAGACGAGGAAGAGAGAGGAAGAGGAGAGTCGAGGAAGAGAGAGGAAGAGGAGAGAGAAGGAGGAGAGTGGAGGAAGAGGGAGGAGGAAGAGAGAGGAGGAAGAGAGAAGAGGAAGAGAGAGGAGGAAGAGAGAGGAGGAAGAGAGAGGAGGAAGAGAGAGGAGGAGGAGAGAGGAGGAAGAGAGAGGAGCAAGAGTGAGGAGGAAGAGAGAGGAAGACGAGAGAGGAGGAAGAGAGAGGAGGAAGAGAGAGGAAGAAGAGAGAGGAGGAAGAGATAGGAAGAGAAGAGAGAGGAAGAGGAGAGACGAGGAAGAGAGAGGAAGAGGAGAGAGAAGGAGGAGAGTGGAGGAAGAGGGAGGAGGAAGAGAGAGGAGGAAGAGAGAAGAGGAAGAGAGAGGAGGAAGAGAGAGGAGGAAGATAGAGGAAGAGGAGTGAGGAGGAGGAGAGAGGAGGAAGAGACAGGAGCAAGAGTGAGGAGGAAGAGAGATGAGGAGGAAGGAGGAGGAAGAGAGAGGAGGAAGAGAGAGGAGGAAGAGTGAGGAAGAGGAGAGAGCAGGAAGAGAGAGGAGGAAGAGAGACGAGGATGAGAGGGGAGGAAGAGAGAGGAGGAGGAGAGAGGAAGAGGACAGAGGATGAGGAGAAACGAGGAAGAGAGAGGAGGAAGAGAGAGGAGGAAGAGAGAGGAGGAAGAGTGAGGAAGAGGAGAGAGGAGAAGGAGAGAGGAAGAGGAGAGAGGATGCGGAGAAACGAGGAAGAGAGAGGAGGAAGAGAGAGGAGGAAGAGAGAGGAGGAAGAGAGAGGAAGAGGAGAGAGGAGGAAGAGAGAGGAGGAAGAGAGAGGAGGATGAAAGTGGAGGATGAGAGAGGAGGAAGATAGAGGAAGAGGAGTGAGGAGGAGGAGAGAGGAGGAAGAGAGAGGAGCAAGAGTGAGGAAGAAGAGAGATGAGGAGGAGAGAGGCGGAAGAGAGAGGAGGAAGAGAGAGGAGGAAGAGTGAGGACGAAGAGAGAGGAAGAGGAGAGAAGAGGAAGAGAGAGGAGGAAGAGAGAGGAGGAAGAGAGAGGAAGAGCAGAGAGGAGGAAAAGGGAGGAGGAAGAGAGAAGAACAGGAGAGAGGAGGAAGATTGTTTTGGAAGAGATTGGAGGAAGGGAGAGGAGGAAGAGAGAGGAGGAAGAGAGAGGAGGAAGAGACAGGAAGAGGAGAGAAGAGGAAGAGAGAGGAGGAAGAGTGAGGAGGAAGAGAGAGGAAGAGGAGAGAGGAGGAAGAGAGAAGAGGAAGAGAGAGGAGGATGAGAGAGGAGGATGAGAGAGGAGGAAGATAGAGGAAGAAGAGTGAGGAGGAGGATAGAGGAGAAAGAGAGAAGAGGAAGAGAGAGGAGGAAGAGTGAGGAGGAAGAGAGATGAGGAGGGTAGAGGAGGAAGAGAGAGGTGGAAGAGAGAGGAGGAAGAGAGACGAGGATGAGAGAGGAGCAAGAGTGAGGAGGAAGAGTGAGGAGGAAGAGTGAGGACGAAGAGAGAGGAAGAGGAGAGAAGAGGAAGAGAGAGGAGGAAGAGAGAGGAGGAAGAGAGAGGAGGAAGAGAGAGGAAGAGCAGAGAGGAGGAAGAGAGTGGAGGAAGAGAGAAGAAGAGGAGAGAGGAGGATGAGAGAGGAGGAAGATAGAGGAAGAGGAGTGAGGAGGAGTATAGAGGAGAAAGAGAGAGGAGGAAGAGAGAGGAGGAAGAGTGAGGAGGAAGAGAGATGAGGAGGTTAGAGGAGCAAGAGAGAGGGGGAAGAGAGAGGAGGAAGAGAGACGAGGATGAGAGAGGAGCAAGAGTGAGGAGGAAGAGAGAGGAAGAGGAGAGAAGAGGAAGAGAGAGGAGGAAGAGAGAGGAGGAATAAAGAGGAAGAGGAGAGAGGAGGAAGAGAGACGAGGAAGAGAGAGGAGGAATAGAGAGGTGGAAGACAGAGGAGGAACAGAGAGGAGGAAGAGAGAGGAAGAGGAGACAGGAGGAAGAGAGAGGAGGAAGAGAGACGAGGATGAGAGAGGAGGAAGAGAGACGAGGAAGAGAGAGGAAGAGGAGAGACGAGGAAGAGAGAGGAAGAGGAGAGAGAAGGAGGAGAGTGGAGGAAGAGGGAGGAGGAAGGGAGAGGAGTAAGTGAGAGGAGGAAGAGATAGGAGGAAAAGAGAGGAAGAGGAGAGAGGAGGAAGAGAGAAGAGGAAGAGAGAGGAGGAAGAGAGAGGAGGAAGAGAGAGGAGGAGGAGAGAGGAGGAAGAGAGAGGAGCAAGAGTGAGGAGGAAGAGAGAGGAAGACGAGAGAGGAGGAAGAGAGAGGAGGAAGAGAGAGGCAGAAGAGAGAGGAGGAAGAGATAGGAAGAGAAGAGAGGAGAAGAGGAGAGATGAAAAAGAGAGAGGAGGAAGAGAGAGAAGGAAGGGAAAGGAAGAGCAGGTAGGAGGAATTGAGAGGAGGACGAGAGAGGAGAAAGAGAGAGGAGAAAGAGAGAAGAAGTGGAGAGAGGAGGAAGATTGTGTTGGAAGAGAGTGGAGGAAGAGAGAGGAGGAAGAGAGAGGAGGAAGAGAGAGGAGGATGAGAGAGGAGGATGATAGAGGAGGAAGATAGAAGAAGAGGAGTGAAGAGGAGGAGAGAGGAGGAAGAGACAGGAGCAAGAGTGAGGAGGAAGAGAGATGAGGAGGAAGGAGGAGGAAGAGAGAGGAGGAAGAGAGAGGAGGAAGAGTGAGGAAGAGGAGAGAGCAGGAAGAGAGAGGAGGAAGAGAGACGAGGATGAGAGGGGAGGAAGAGAGAGGAGGAGGAGAGAGGAAGAGGACAGAGGATGAGGAGAAACGAGGAAGAGAGAGGAGGAAGAGAGAGGAGGAAGAGAGAGGAGGAAGAGAGAGGAAGAGGAGAGAGGAGGAGGAGAGAGGAAGAGGAGAGAGGATACGGAGAAACGAGGAAGAGAGAGGAGGAAGAGAGAGGAGGAAGAGAGAGGAGGAAGAGAGAGGAAGAGGAGAGAGGAGGAAGAGAGAGGAGGAAGAGAGAGGAGGTTGAAAGTGGAGGATGAGAGAGGAGGAAGATAGAGGAAGAGGAGTGACGAGGAGGAGAGATGAGGAAGAGAGAGGAGCAAGAGTGAGGAGGAAGAGAGATGAGGAGGAGAGAGGCGGAAGAGAGAGGAGGAAGAGAGAGGAGGAAGAGTGAGGATGAAGAGAGAGGAAGAGGAGAGAAGAGGAAGAGAGAGGAGGAAGAGAGAGGAGGAAGAGAGAGGAAGAGCAGAGAGGAGGAAGAGAGAGGAGGAAGAGAGAAGAAGAGGAGAGAGGAGGAAGATTGTTTTGGAAGAGAGTGGAGGAAGTGAGAGGAGGAACAGAGAGGAGGAAGAGAGAGGAGGAAGAGACAGGAAGAGGAGAGAAGAGGAAGAGAAAGGAGGAAGAGTGAGGAGGAAGAGAGAGGAAGAGGAGAGAGGAGGATAGAGAAGAGGAAGAGAGAGTAGGATGAGAGAGGAGGATGAGAGAGGAGGAAGATAGAGGAAGAAGAGTGAGGAGGAGGATAGAGGAGAAAGAGAGAGGAAGAAGAGAGAGGAGGAATAATGAGGAGGAAGAGAGATGAGGAGGTTAGAGGAGGAAGAGAGAGGGGGAAGAGAGAGGAGGAAGAGAGACGAGGATGAGAGAGGAGCAAGAGTGAGGAGGAAGAGAGGGGAGGAAGAGTGAGGATGAAGAGAGAGGAAGAGGAGAGAAGAGGAAGAGAGAGGAGGAAGAGAGAGGAGGAAGAGAGAGGAGGAAGAGAGAGGAAGAGCAGAGAGGAGGAAGAGAGTGGAGAAGAGAGAAGAAGAGGAGAGAGGAGGATGAGAGAGGAGGAAGATAGAGGAAGAGGAGTGAGGAGGAGGATAGAGGAGAAAGAGAGAGGAGGAAGAGAGAGGAGGAAGAGTGAGGAGGAAGAGAGATGAGGAGGTTAGAGGAGCAAGAGAGAGGGGGAAGAGAGAGGAGGAAGAGAGACGAGGATGAGAGAGGAGCAAGAGTGAGGAGGAAGAGAGAGGAAGAGGAGAGAAGAGGAAGAGAGAGGAGGAAGAGAGAGGAGGAATAAAGAGGAAGAGGAGAGAGGAGGAAGAGAGAGGAGGAAGAGAGAGGAGGAGGAGAGAGGAGGAAGAGAGCGGAGGAAGAGTGAGGAGGAAGAGAGAGGAAGAGGGGAGAGGAGGAGGAGAGAGGAGGAAGTGAGAGGCGGAAGAGAGGGGAAGAAGAGAGAGTAGGAAGAGAGAGTAGGAAGAGAGAGGAGGAAGCTAGAGGAGGAAGAGAGAGGAAGAGAAGAGAGGAGGATGAGAGAGGAGGAAGACAGACGAGGATTAGAGAGGAGGAAGAGAGAGGAGGAAGATAGAGGAAAAAGAGAGAGGAGGAAGAGAGAGGAGGAAGAGAGAGGAGGAAGAGAGAGGAGGAAGAGAGATGAGAGGAGAGAGGAGGAAGAGACAGGAAGAAGAGAGAGGAGGAATAGAGATGAGAGGAGAGAGGAGGAAGAGAGAGGAGGAAGAGAGAGGAGGAGGAGAGAGGAGTGAGAGAGAGGAGGAGGAGAGGGGAGGAAGAGAGAAGTGGAAGAGAGAGGAGGAAGAGAGAGCAGGAAGAGAGAGGAGGAAGAGAGAGGAGGAAGACAGAGGAAGAGGAGAGAGAAGGAGGAGAGGGGAGGAAGAGAGAGGAGGAAGAAAGAGGAGGAAGAGAGAAGAAGAGGAGAGAGGAGGAAGATTGTGTTGGAAGAGAGTGGAGGAAGAGAGAGGAGGAAGAGAGAGGAGGAAGAGAGAGGAGGAAGAGACAGGAAGAGGAGAGAAGAGGAAGAGAGAGGAGGAAGAGAGAGGAGGAAGAGAGAGGAAGAAGAGAGAGGAGGAAGAGAGAGGAGGAAGAGAGAGGAAGAGGACAGAGGAGGAGGAGAAAGGAGGAAGAGACAGGAAGAGGAGAGAGGAGGAAGAGAGATGAGGAAGAGAGAGGAGGATGAGAGAGGAGGATGAGAGAGGAGGAAGATAGTGGAAGAGGAGTGAGGAGGAGGAGAGAGGAGGAAGAGACAGGAGCAAGAGTGAGGAGGAAAGAGATAAGGAGGAAGGAGGAGGAAGAGAGAGGAGGAAGAGAGAGGAGGAAGAGTGAGGAGGAAGAGAGAGGAAGAGGAGAGAAGAGGAAGAGAGAGGAGGAAGAGAGATGAAGAGGAGAGAGGAGGAAGAGAGAAGAGGAAGAGAGACGAGGATGAGAGAGGAGGAAGAGAGAGTAGGAAGAGAGAGGAGGAAGAGAGTGGAAGAGAATAGAGGAAGAGGAGAGAGGAGGAAGATAGCGGTGGAAGAGAGAGGAGGAAGAGAGAGGAAGAAGAGAGTGGAGGAAGAGAGAGGAAGAGGAGAGAGGAGGAAGAGAGAGGAGGAAGAGAGAAGAAGAGGAGAGAGGAGGAAGATTGTTTTGGAAGAGAGTGGAGGAAGGGAGAGAAGGAAGAGAGAGGAGGAAGAGAGAGGAGGAGGAGACAGGAAGAGGAGAGAAGAGGAAGAGAGAAGAGGAAGAGTGAGGAGGAAGAGAGTAGAAGAGGAGAGAGGAGGAAGAGAGAGGAGGAAGAGAGAGGAGGATGAGAGAGGAGGATGAGAGAGGAGGAAGGTAGAGGAAGAGGAGTGAGGAGGAGGATAGAGGAGAAAGAGAGAGGAGTAAGAGAGAGGAGGAAGAGTGAGGAGGAAGAGAGATGAGGAGGTTAGAGGAGGAAGAGAGAGGAGGAAGAGAGAGGAGGAAGAGAGACGAGGATGAGAGAGGAGCAAGAGTGAGGAGGAAGAGAGAGGAAGAGGAGAGAAGAGGAAGAGAGAGGAGGAAGAGAGAGGAGGAAGAGAGAGGAGGAAGAGAGAGGAAGAGGAGAGAGAAGGAAGAGAGAGGAGGAAGAGAGAGGAGGAAGAGAGCGGAGGAAGAGTGAGGAGGAAGAAAGAGGAAGAGGGGAGAGGATGAGGAGAGAGGAGGAAGATAGAGGAAGAGGAGAGAGAAGGAAGAGAGGGGAGGAAGAGAGAGGAGGAAGAGAGAGGAGGACGAGGGAGGAGGAAGAGAGATAAAGGAGAGGAAGAGGAGAGAGGAGGAATTGAGAGGAGGAAGAGAGAGGAGGAAGATAGAGGAGGAAGAGAGAAGAAGAGGAGAGAGGAGGAAGATTGTGTTGGAAGAGAGTGGAGGAAAAGAGAGGAGGAAGACAGAGGAGGAGGAGAGAGGAGGAAGCGATAGGAAGAAAAGTGAGGAGGAAGAGAGACGAGGATGAGAGAGGAGCAAGAGTGAGGAGGAAGAGAGAGGAAGAGGCCAGAAGAGGAAGAGAGAGGAGGAAGAGAGAGGAGGAAGAGAGAGGAGGAAGAGAGAGGAAGAGGATAGAGGAAGAGGAGAGAGGAGGAAGAGAGACTTGGAAGAGAGGAGGAATAGAGTGGAGGAAGAGAGAGGAAGAGGAGAGAGGAGGTTGAGAGAGGAGGAAGAGAGACGAGGATGAGAGAGGAGGAAGAGAGAGGAGGAGGAGAGAGGAGGAAGAGAGCGGAGGAAGAGTAGAGTAGGAAGAGAGAGGAAGAGGGGAGAGGAGGAGGAGAGAGGAGGAAGAGAGAGGCGGAAGAGAGAGGAAGAAGAGAGACGAGGAATTGAGAGGACAAAGATAGAGGAGGAAGAGAGAGGAGGAAGAGAGAAGAAGAGGAGAGAGGAGGAAGATTGTGTTGGAAGAGAGTGGAGGAAGAGAGAGGAGGAAGAGAGAGGAGGAAGAGAGAGGAGGAAGAGAGAGGAAGAGGAGAGAGGAGGAATTGAGAGGAGGAAGAGAGAGGAGGAAGAGAGAGGAGGAAGAGAGAGGAGGAAGATAGAAGAAGAGGAGAGAGGAGGAAGAATGTGTTGGAAGAGAGTGGAGGAAGAGAGAGGAGGAAGAGAAAGGAGGAAGACAGAGGAAGAGGAGAGAGGAGGATGAGAAAGGAGGAAGAGACAGGAAGAGGAGAGAGGAGGAAGAGAGATGAGGAAGAGATAGGAGGATGAGAGAGGAGGATGAGAGAGGAGGAAGATAGAGGAAGAGGGGTGAGGAGGAGGAGAGAGGAGGAAGAGACAGGAGCAAGAGTGAGTAGGAAGAGAGATGAGGAGGATAGAGGAGGAAGAGAGAGGAGGAAGAGAGAGGAGGAAGAGAGAGGAGGAAGAGAGACGAGGATGAGAGAGGAGCAAGAGTGAGGAGGAAGAGAGAGGAAAAGGAGAGAAGAGGAAGAGAGAGGAGGAAGAGAGAGGAGGAAGAGAGAGGAGGAAGAGACAGGAGGAAGAAAGAGGAGGAGGAGAGAGGAGGAGGAGAGAGGAGGAAGAGAGAGGAGGAAGAGAGAGGAGGAAGAGAGAGGAGGAAGAGATAGGAGGCAGAGAGAGGAAGAGGAGAGAGGAGGAATTGAGAGGAGGAAGAGAGAGGAGGAAGAGAGAGGAGGAAGAGAGAAGAAGAGGAGAGAGGAGAAGGAGAGAGGAAGAGGACAGAGGATGGGGAGAAACGAGGAAGAGAGAGGAGGAATTGAGAGGAGGAAGAGAGAGGAGGAAGAGAGAGGAGGAAGAGAGAGGAGGAAGAGAGAGGAAGAGGAGAGAGGAGGAGGAGAGAGGAAGAGGACAGAGGATGGGGAGAAACGAGGAAGAGAGAGGAGGAAGAGAGAGGAGGAAGAGAGAGGAGGAAGAGAATGGAAGAGGAGAGAGGAGGAAGAGAGAGGAGGAAGAGAGAGGAGGATGAGAGTGGAGGATGAGAGAGGAGGAAGATAGAGGAAGAGGAGTGAGGAGGAAGAGAGAGGAGGAAGAGAGAGGAGGAAGAGATAGGAGGAAGAGAGAGGAAGATCAGAGAGGAGGAAGAGAGAGGAGGAAGAGAGAAGAAGGGGAGAGAGGAGGAAGATTGTTTTGGAAGAGAGTGGAGGAAGGGAGAGGAGGAAGATAGAGGAGGAAGAGAGAGGAGGAAGAGAGAGGAAGAGGAGAGAGGAGGAAGAGAGAAGAGGAAGAGAGAAGAGGATGAGAGAGGAGGATGAGAGAGGAGGAAGACAGAGGAAGAGGAGTGAGGAGGAAGAGAGAGGAAGAGCAGAGAGGAGGAAGAGAGAGGAGGAAGAGAGAAGAAGAGGAGAGAGGAGGAAGATTGTTTTGGAAGAGAGTGGAGGAAGGGAGAGGAGGAAGAGAGAGGAGGAAGAGACAGGAAGAGGAGAGAAGAGGAAAAGAGAGGAGGAAGAGTGAGGAGGAAGAGAGTAGAAGAGGAGAGAGGAGGAAGAGAGAGGAGGAAGAGAGAGGAGGATGAGAGAGGAGGATGAGAGAGGAGGAAGGTAGAGGAAGAGGAGTGAGAAGGAGGATAGAGGAGAAAGAGAGAGGAGGAAGAGAGAGGAGGAAGAGTGAGGAGGAAGAGAGATGAGGAGGTTAGTGGAGGAAGAGAGAGGAGGAAGAGAGAGGAGGAAGAGAGACGAGGATGAGAGAGGAGCAAGAGTGAGGAGGAAGAGAGAGGAAGAGGAGAGAGGAGGAAGAGAGAGGAGGAAGAGACAGGAAGAGGAGAGAAGAGGAAGAGAGAGGAGGAAGAGTGAGGAGGAAGAGAGAGCAAGAGGAGAGGGGAGGAAGAGAGAAGAGGAAGAGAGAAGAGGATGAGAGAGGAGGATGAGAGAGGAGGAAGACAGAGGAAGAGGAGTGAGGAGGAGGATAGAGGTGAAAGAGAGAGGAGGAAGAGAGAGGAGGAAGAGTGAGGAGGAAGAGAGATGAAGAGGTTAGAGGAGGAAGAGAGAGGGGGAAGAGAGAGGAGGAAGAGAGACGAGGATGAGAGAGGAGCAAGAGTGAGGAGGAAGAGAGAGGAGGAAGAGTGAGGACGAAGAGAGAGGAAGAGGAGAGAAGAGGAAGAGAGAGGAGGAAGAGAGAGGAGGAAGAGAGAGGAGGAAGAGAGAGGAAGAGCAGAGAGGAGGAAGAGAGTGGAGGAAGAGAGAAGAAGAGGAGAGAGGAGGATGAGAGAGGAGGAAGATAGAGGAAGAGGAGTGAGGAGGAGGATAGAGGAGAAAGAGAGAGGAGGAAGAGAGAGGAGGAAGAGTGAGGAGGAAGAGAGATGAGGAGGTTAGAGGAGCAAGAGAGAGGGGGAAGAGAGAGGAGGAAGAGAGACGAGGATGAGAGAGGAGCAAGAGTGAGGAGGAAGAGAGAGGAAGAGGAGAGAAGAGGAAGAGAGAGGAGGAAGAGAGAGGAGGAATAAAGAGGAAGAGGAGAGAGGAGGAAGAGAGAGGAGGAAGAGCGAGGAGGAGGAGAGAGGAGGAAGAGAGCGGAGGAAGAGTGAGGAGGAAGAGAGAGGAAGAGGGGAGAGGAGGAGGAGAGAGGAGGAAGAGAGAGGCGGAAGAGAGAGGAAGAAGAGAGAGGAGGAAGAGAGAGTAGGAAGAGAAAGGAGGAAGCTAGAGGAGGAAGAGAGAGGAAGAGAAGAGAGGAGGATGAGAGAGGAGGAAGACAGACGAGGATTAGAGAGGAGGAAGAGAGAGGAGGAAGATAGAGGAAAAAGAGAGAGGAGGAAGAGAGAGGAGGAAGAGAGAGGAGGAAGAGACAGGAAGAAGAGAGAGGAGGAATAGTGATGAGAGGAGAGAGGAGGAAGAGAGAGGAGGAAGAGAGATGAAGAGGAGAGAGGAAGAGGAGACAGGAGAAAGAGAGAGGAGGAAGAGAGAGGAGGAAGAGAGAGGAGGAAGAGAGAGGAGGAAACGAGAGAAGGTGGAGGAGGAGGAAGAGAGAGGAAGAAGAGAGAGGAGGAAGAGAGAGGAGGAAGAGAGAGGAGGAGGAGAGAGGAGGAAGAGAGAGGAGGAGGAGAGAGGAGGAAGAGAGAAGAGGAAGAGAGAGGAGGAAGAGAGAGCAGGAAGAGAGAGGAGGAAGAGAGAGGAGGAAGAGAGAGGAAGAGGAGAGAGAAGGAGGAGAGGGGAGGAAGAGAGAGGAGGAAGAAAGAGGAGGAAGAGAGAAGAAGAGGAGAGAGGAGGAAGATTGTGTTGGAAGAGAGTGGAGGAAGAGAGAGAAGGAAGAGAGAGGAGGAAGAGAGAGGAGGAGGAGACAGGAAGAGGAGAGAAGAGGAAGAGAGAGGAGGAAGAGAGAGGAGGAAGAGAGAGGAAGAAGAGAGAGGAGGAAGAGAGAGGAGGAAGAGAGAGGAAGAGGACAGAGGAGGAGGAGAAAGGAGGAAGATAGAGGAAGAGGAGTGAGGAGGAGGAGAGAGGAGGAAGAGACAGGAGCAAGAGTGAGGAGGAAGAGAGATGAGGATGAAGGAGGAGGAAGAGAGAGGAGGAAGAGAGAGGAGGAAGTGTGAGGAGGAAGAGAGAGGAAGAGGAGAGAGGAGGAAGAGAGAAGAGGAAGAGAGACGAGGATGAGAGAGGAGGAAGAGAGAGGAGGAAGAGAGAGGAGGAAGAGAGTGGAAGAGGATAGAGGAAGAGGAGAGAGGAGGAAGATAGCGGTGGAAGAGAGAGGAGGAAGAGAGAGGAAGAAGAGAGTGGAGGAAGAGAGAGGAAGAGGAGAGAGGAGGAAGAGAGAGGAGGAAGAGAGAAGAAGAGGAGAGAGGAGGAAGATTGTTTTGGAAGAGAGTGGAGGAAGGGAGAGAAGGAAGAGAGAGGAGGAAGAGAGAGGAGGAGGAGACAGGAAGAGGAGAGAAGAGGAAGAGAGAGGAGGAAGAGTGAGGAGGAAGAGAGTAGAAGAGGAGAGAGGAGGAAGAGAGAGGAGGAAGAGAGAGGAGGATGAGAGAGGAGGATGAGAGAGGAGGAAGGTAGAGGAAGAGGAGTGAGGAGGAGGATAGAGGAGAAAGAGAGAGGAGTAAGAGAGGGGAGAAAGAGTGAGGAGGAAGAGAGATGAGGAGGTTAGAGGAGCAAGAGAGAGGGGGAAGAGAGAGGAGGAAGAGAGACGAGGATGAGAGAGGAGCAAGAGTGAGGAGGAAGAGAGAGGAAGCGGAGAGAAGAGGAAGAGAGAGGAGGAAGAGAGAGGAGGAATAAAGAGGAAGAGGAGAGAGGAGGAAGAGAGAGGAGGAAGAGAGAGGAGGAGGAGAGAGGAGGAAGAGAGCGGAGGAAGAGTGAGGAGGAAGAGAGAGGAAGAGGGGAGAGGAGGAGGAGAGAGGAGGAAGAGAGAGGCGGAAGAGAGGGGAAGAAGAGAGAGGAGGAAGAGAGAGTAGGAAGAGAGAGGAGGAAGCTAGAGGAGGAAGAGAGAGGAAGAGAACAGAGGAGGATGAGAGAGGAGGAAGACAGACGAGGATTAGAGAGGAGGAAGAGAGAGGAGGAAGATAGAGGAAAAAGAGAGAGGAGGAAGAGAGAGGAGGAAGAGAGAGGAGGAAGAGAGAGGAGGAAGAGAGATGAGAGGAGAGAGGAGGAAGAGACAGGAAGAAGAGAGAGGAGGAATAGAGATGAGAGGAGAGAGGAGGAAGAGAGAGGAGGAAGAGAGAGGAGGAGGAGAGAGGAGTGAGAGAGAGGAGGAGGAGAGAGGAGGAAGAGAGAGGAGGATGAGAGAGGAGGATGAGAGAGGAGGAAGGTAGAGGAAGAGGAGTGAGAAGGAGGATAGAGGAGAAAGAGAGAGGAGGAAGAGAGAGGAGGAAGAGTGAGGAGGAAGAGAGATGAGGAGGTTAGTGGAGGAAGAGAGAGGAGGAAGAGAGAGGAGGAAGAGAGACGAGGATGAGAGAGGAGCAAGAGTGAGGAGGAAGAGAGAGGAAGAGGAGAGAGGAGGAAGAGAGAGGAGGAAGAGACAGGAAGAGGAGAGAAGAGGAAGAGAGAGGAGGAAGAGTGAGGAGGAAGAGAGAGCAAGAGGAGAGGGGAGGAAGAGAGAAGAGGAAGAGAGAAGAGGATGAGAGAGGAGGATGAGAGAGGAGGAAGACAGAGGAAGAGGAGTGAGGAGGAGGATAGAGGAGAAAGAGAGAGGAGGAAGAGAGAGGAGGAAGAGTGAGGAGGAAGAGAGATGAAGAGGTTAGAGGAGGAAGAGAGAGGGGGAAGAGAGAGGAGGAAGAGAGACGAGGATGAGAGAGGAGCAAGAGTGAGGAGGAAGAGAGAGGAGGAAGAGTGAGGACGAAGAGAGAGGAAGAGGAGAGAAGAGGAAGAGAGAGGAGGAAGAGAGAGGAGGAAGAGAGAGGAGGAAGAGAGAGGAAGAGCAGAGAGGAGGAAGAGAGTGGAGGAAGAGAGAAGAAGAGGAGAGAGGAGGATGAGAGAGGAGGAAGATAGAGGAAGAGGAGTGAGGAGGAGGATAGAGGAGAAAGAGAGAGGAGGAAGAGAGAGGAGGAAGAGTGAGGAGGAAGAGAGATGAGGAGGTTAGAGGAGCAAGAGAGAGGGGGAAGAGAGAGGAGGAAGAGAGACGAGGATGAGAGAGGAGCAAGAGTGAGGAGGAAGAGAGAGGAAGAGGAGAGAAGAGGAAGAGAGAGGAGGAAGAGAGAGGAGGAATAAAGAGGAAGAGGAGAGAGGAGGAAGAGAGAGGAGGAAGAGCGAGGAGGAGGAGAGAGGAGGAAGAGAGCGGAGGAAGAGTGAGGAGGAAGAGAGAGGAAGAGGGGAGAGGAGGAGGAGAGAGGAGGAAGAGAGAGGCGGAAGAGAGAGGAAGAAGAGAGAGGAGGAAGAGAGAGTAGGAAGAGAAAGGAGGAAGCTAGAGGAGGAAGAGAGAGGAAGAGAAGACAGGAGGATGAGAGAGGAGGAAGACAGACGAGGATTAGAGAGGAGGAAGAGAGAGGAGGAAGATAGAGGAAAAAGAGAGAGGAGGAAGAGAGAGGAGGAAGAGAGAGGAGGACGAGACAGGAAGAAGAGAGAGGAGGAATAGAGATGAGAGGAGAGAGGAGGAAGAGAGAGGAGGAAGAGAGATGAAGAGGAGAGAGGAAGAGGAGACAGGAGAAAGAGAGAGGAGGAAGAGAGAGGAGGAAGAGAGAGGAGGAAGAGAGAGGAGGAAACGAGAGAAGGTGGAGGAGGAGGAAGAGAGAGGAAGAAGAGAGAGGAGGAAGAGAGAGGAGGAAGAGAGAGGAGGAGGAGAGAGGAGGAAGAGAGAGGAGGAGGAGAGAGGAGGAAGAGAGAAGAGGAAGAGAGAGGAGGAAGAGAGAGCAGGAAGAGAGAGGAGGAAGAGAGAGGAGGAAGAGAGAGGAAGAGGAGAGAGAAGGAGGAGAGGGGAGGAAGAGAGAGGAGGAAGAAAGAGGAGGAAGAGAGAAGAAGAGGAGAGAGGAGGAAGATTGTGTTGGAAGAGAGTGGAGGAAGAGAGAGAAGGAAGAGAGAGGAGGAAGAGAGAGGAGGAGGAGACAGGAAGAGGAGAGAAGAGGAAGAGAGAGGAGGAAGAGTGAGGAGGAAGAGAGTAGAAGAGGAGAGAGGAGGAAGAGAGAGGAGGAAGAGAGAGGAGGAAGAGACAGGAAGAGGAGAGAAGAGGAAGAGAGAGGAGGAAGAGAGAGGAGGAAGAGAGAGGAAGAAGAGAGAGGAGGAAGAGAGAGGAGGAAGAGAGAGGAAGAGGACAGAGGAGGAGGAGAAAGGAGGAAGAGACAGGAAGAGGAGAGAGGAGGAAGAGAGATGAGGAAGAGAGAGGAGGATGAGAGAGGAGGATGAGAGAGGAGGAAGATAGAGGAAGAGGAGTGAGGAGGAGGAGAGAGGAGGAAGAGACAGGAGCAAGAGTGAGGAGGAAGAGAGATGAGGAGGAAGGAGGAGGAAGAGAGAGGAGGAAGAGAGAGGAGGAAGTGTGAGGAGGAAGAGAGAGGAAGAGGAGAGAGGAGGAAGAGAGAAGAGGAAGAGAGACGAGGATGAGAGAGGAGGAAGAGAGAGGAGGAAGAGAGAGGAGGAAGAGAGTGGAAGAGGATAGAGGAAGAGGAGAGAGGAGGAAGATAGCGGTGGAAGAGAGAGGAGGAAGAGAGAGGAAGAAGAGAGTGGAGGAAGAGAGAGGAAGAGGAGAGAGGAGGAAGAGAGAGGAGGAAGAGAGAAGAAGAGGAGAGAGGAGGAAGATTGTTTTGGAAGAGAGTGGAGGAAGGGAGAGAAGGAAGAGAGAGGAGGAAGAGAGAGGAGGAGGAGACAGGAAGAGGAGAGAAGAGGAAGAGAGAGGAGGAAGAGTGAGGAGGAAGAGAGTAGAAGAGGAGAGAGGAGGAAGAGAGAGGAGGAAGAGAGAGGAGGATGAGAGAGGAGGATGAGAGAGGAGGAAGGTAGAGGAAGAGGAGTGAGGAGGAGGATAGAGGAGAAAGAGAGAGGAGTAAGAGAGGGGAGAAAGAGTGAGGAGGAAGAGAGATGAGGAGGTTAGAGGAGCAAGAGAGAGGGGGAAGAGAGAGGAGGAAGAGAGACGAGGATGAGAGAGGAGCAAGAGTGAGGAGGAAGAGAGAGGAAGCGGAGAGAAGAGGAAGAGAGAGGAGGAAGAGAGAGGAGGAATAAAGAGGAAGAGGAGAGAGGAGGAAGAGAGAGGAGGAAGAGAGAGGAGGAGGAGAGAGGAGGAAGAGAGCGGAGGAAGAGTGAGGAGGAAGAGAGAGGAAGAGGGGAGAGGAGGAGGAGAGAGGAGGAAGAGAGAGGCGGAAGAGAGGGGAAGAAGAGAGAGGAGGAAGAGAGAGTAGGAAGAGAGAGGAGGAAGCTAGAGGAGGAAGAGAGAGGAAGAGAACAGAGGAGGATGAGAGAGGAGGAAGACAGACGAGGATTAGAGAGGAGGAAGAGAGAGGAGGAAGATAGAGGAAAAAGAGAGAGGAGGAAGAGAGAGGAGGAAGAGAGAGGAGGAAGAGAGAGGAGGAAGAGAGATGAGAGGAGAGAGGAGGAAGAGACAGGAAGAAGAGAGAGGAGGAATAGAGATGAGAGGAGAGAGGAGGAAGAGAGAGGAGGAAGAGAGAGGAGGAGGAGAGAGGAGTGAGAGAGAGGAGGAGGAGAGAGGAGGAAGAGAGAGGAGGAAGAGAGAGGAAGAAGAGAGAGGAGGAAGAGAGAGGAGGAAGAGAGAGGAAGAGGAGAGAGGAGGAGGAGAAAGGAGGAAGAGACAGGAAGAGGAGAGAGGAGGAAGAGAGATGAGGAAGAGAGAGGAGGATGAGAGAGGAGGATGAGAGAGGAGGAAGATAGAGGAAGAGGAGTGAGGAGGAGGAGAGAGGAGGAAGAGACAGGAGCAAGAGTGAGGAGGAAGAGAGATGAGGAGGAAGGAGGAGGAATAGAGAGGAGGAAGAGAGAGGAGGAAGAGTGAGGAGGAAGAGAGAGGAAGAGGAGAGAAGAGGAAGAGAGAGGAGGAAGAGAGATGAAGAGGAGAGAGGAGGAAGAGAGAAGAGGAAGAGAGACGAGGATGAGAGACGAGGAAGAGAGAGGAGGAAGAGAGAGGAGGAAGAGAGTGGAAGAGGATAGAGGAAGAGGAGAGAGGAGGAAGATAGCGGTGGAAGAGAGAGGAGGAAGAGAGAGGAAGAAGAGAGTGGAGGAAGAGAGAGGAAGAGGAGAGAGGAGGAAGAGAGAGGAGGAAGAGAGAAGAAGAGGAGAGAGGAGGAAGATTGTTTTGGAAGAGAGTGGAGGAAGGGAGAGAAGGAAGAGAGAGTAGGAAGAGAGAGGAGGAGGAGACAGGAAGAGGAGAGAAGAGGAAGAGAGAGGAGGAAGAGTGAGGAGGAAAAGAGTAGAATAGGAGAGAGGAGGAAGAGAGAGGAGGATGAGAGAGGAGGATGAGAGAGGAGGAAGGTAGAGGAAGAGGAGTGAGGAGGAGGATAGAGGAGAAAGAGAGAGGAGTAAGAGAGAGGAGGAAGAGTGAGGAGGAAGAGAGATGAGGAGGTTAGTGGAGGAAGAGAGAGGAGGAAGAGAGAGGAGGAAGAGAGACGAGGATGAGAGAGGAGCAAGAGTGAGGAGGAAGAGAGAGGAAGAGGAGAGAAGAGGAAGAGAGAGGAGGAAGAGAGAGGAGGAAGAGAGAGGAAGAGGAGAGAGAAGGAAGAGAGAGGAGAAAGAGAGAGGAGGAAGAGAGCGGAGGAAGAGTGAGGAGGAAGAAAGAGGAAGAGGGGAGAGGAGGAGGAGAGAGGAGGAAGATAGAGGAAGAGGAGAGAGAAGGAAGAGAGGGGAGGAAGAGAGAGGAGGAAGAGAGAGGAGGACGAGGGAGGAGGAAGAGAGATAAAGGAGAGGAAGAGGAGAGAGGAGGAATTGAGAGGAGGAAGAGAGAGGAGGAAGATAGAGGAGGAAGAGAGAAGAAGAGGAGAGAGGAGGAAGATTGTGTTGGAAGAGAGTGGAGGAAAAGAGAGGAGGAAGACAGAGGAGGAGGAGAGAGGAGAAGCGATAGAAAGAAAAGTGAGGAGGAAGAGAGACGAGGATGAGAGAGGAGCAAGAGTGAGGAGGAAGAGAGAGGAAGAGGCCAGAAGAGGAAGAGAGAGGAGGAAGAGAGAGGAGGAAGAGAGAGGAGGAAGAGAGAGGAAGAGGATAGAGGAAGAGGAGAGAGGAGGAAGAGAGACTTGGAAGAGAGGAGGAATAGAGTGGAGGAAGAGAGAGGAAGAGGAGAGAGGAGGTTGAGAGAGGAGGAAGAGAGACGAGGATGAGAGAGGAGGAAGAGAGAGGAGGAGGAGAGAGGAGGAAGAGAGCGGAGGAAGAGTAGAGGAGGAAGAGAGATGAAGAGGGGAGAGGAGGAGGAGAGAGGAGGAAGAGAGAGGCGGAAGAGAGAGGAAGAAGAGAGAGGAGGAATTGAGAGGACAAAGATAGAGGAGGAAGAGAGAGGAGGAAGAGAGAGGAAGAGGAGAGAGGAGGAATTGAGAGGAGGAAGAGAGAGGAGGAAGAGAGAGGAGGAAGAGAGAGGAGGAAGATAGAAGAAGAGGAGAGAGGAGGAAGAATGTGTTGGAAGAGAGTGGAGGAAGAGAGAGGAGGAAGAGAAAGGAGGAAGAGTGAGGAAGAGGAGAGAGGAGGATGAGAAAGGAGGAAGAGACAGGAAGAGGAGAGAGGAGGAAGAGAGATGAGGAAGAGAGAGGAGGATGAGAGAGGAGGATGAGAGAGGAGGAAGATAGAGGAAGAGGGGTGAGGAGGAGGAGAGAGGAGGAAGAGACAGGAGCAAGAGTGAGTAGGAAGAGAGATGAGGAGGATAGAGGAGGAAGAGAGAGGAGGAAGAGAGACGAGGATGAGAGAGGAGCAAGAGTGAGGAGGAAGAGAGAGGAAGAGGAGAGAAGAGGAAGAGAGAGGAGGAAGAGAGAGGAGGAAGAGAGAGGAGGAAGAGACAGGAGGAAGAAAGAGGAGGAGGAGAGAGGAGGAGGAGAGAGGAGGAAGAGAGAGGAGGAAGAGAGAGGAGGAAGAGAGAGGAGGAAGAGAGAGGAGGCAGAGAGAGGAAGAGGAGAGAGGAGGAATTGAGAGGAGGAAGAGAGAGGAGGAAAAGAGAGGAGGAAGAGAGAGGAGGAAGAGAGAAGAAGAGGAGAGAGGAGGAAGAATGTGTTGGAAGAGAGTGGAGGAAGAGAGAGGAGGAAGAGAGAGGAGGAAGAGAGAGGAAGAGAGAGGAGGAAGAGAGAGGAAGAGGAGAGAGGAAGAGGAGACAGGAGGAAGAGAGAGGAGGAAGAGAGAGGAGGAAGAGAGAGGAGGAAGAGAGAGGAGGAAAAGGGAGGAGGAGGAGGAGGAGGAAGAGAGAGGAAGAAGAGAGAGGAGGAAGAGAGAGGAGGAAGAGAGAGGAAGAGGAGAGAGGAGGAAGAGAGAGGAGGAAGAGAGAGGAGGAAGAGAGACGAGGATGAGAGAGGAGCAAGAGTGAGGAATAAGAGAGAGGAAGAGGAGAGAGGAGGAAGAGAGAGAAGGAAGAGAGAAGAGGAAGAGAGAGAGAGGAGAGAATAGGAAGCGAAAGGTGGAAGAGAGAGGAAGAAGAGAGAGGAGTAAGAGAGAAGAGGAAGAGAGAGGAGGAAGAGAGTGGAGGAAGAGAGAGGAGGAAGAGAGAGGAAAACGAGAGAGGAGGAGCAGAGAGGAGGAATAGAGAGGTGGAACAGAGAGGAGGAAGAGAGAGGAGGAAGAGAGAGGAAGAGGAGAGAGAAGGAGGAAAGGGGAGGATGAGGGAGGAGGAATTGAGAGGAGGACGAGAGAGGAGGAAGAGAGAGGAGGAAGAGAGAAGAAGAGGAGAGAGGAGGAAGATTGTGTTAGAAGAGAGTGGAGGAAGAGAGAGGAGGAAGAGAGAGGAGGAAGAGAGAGGAGGAAGAGACAGGAAGAGGAGAGAAGAGGAAGAGAGAGGAGGAAGAGAGAGGAGGAAGATAGAGGAAGAGGATAGAGGAAGAGGAGAGAGGAGGAAGAGAGAGGAGGAAGAGAGAGGAAGAAGAGAAAGGAGGAAGAGAGAGGAGGAAGAGAGAGGAAGAGGACAGAGGAGGAGGAGAAAGGAGGAAGAGACAGGAAGAGGAGAGAGGAGGAAGAGAGATGAGGAAGAGAGAGGAGGATGAGAGAGGAGGATGAGAGAGGAGGAAGATAGAGGAAGAGGAGTGAGGAGGAGGAGAGAGGAGGAAGAGACAGGAGCAAGAGTGAGGAGGAAGAGAGATGAGGAGGAAGAAGGAGGAAGAGAGAGGAGGAAGAGAGAGCAGGAAGAGTGAGGAAGAGGAGAGAGGAGGAAGAGAGAGGAGGAAGAGAGACGAGGATGAGAGAGGACGAAGAGAGAGGAGGAAGAGAGAGGCGGAAGAGAGAGGAACAAGAGATAGGAGGAAGAGAGAGGAGGAGGAGAGAGGAAGAGGACAGAGGATGAGGAGAAACGAGGAAGAGAGAGGAGGAAGAGAGAGGAGGAAGAGAGAGGAGGAAGAGAGAGGAAGAGGAGAGAGGAGGAGGAGAGAGGAAGAGGACAGAGAATGGGGAGAAACGAGGAAGAGAGAGGAGGAAGAGAGAGGAGGAAGAGAGAGGAGGAAGAGAATGGAAGAGGAGAGACGAGGAAGAGAGAGGAGGAGGAGAGAGGAGGATTAGAGTGGAGGATGAGAGAGGAGGAAGATAGAGGAAGAGGAGTGAGGAGGAAGAGAGAGGAGGAAGAGAGAGGAGGAAGAGATAGGAGGAAGAGAGAGGAGGAAGAGAGAAGAAGGGGAGAGAGGAGGAAGATTGTTTTGGAAGAGAGTGGAGGAAGGGAGAGGAGGAAGATAGAGGAGGAAGAGAGAGGAGGAAGAGAGAGGAAGAGGAGAGAGGAGGAAGAGAGAAGAGGAAGAGAGAGGAGGATGAGAGAGGAGGATGAGAGAGGAGGAAGATAGAGGAAGAGGAGTGAGGAGGAGGATAGAGGAGAAAGAGAGAGGAGGAAGAGAGAGGAGGAAGAGTGAGGAGGAAGAGAGATGAGGAGGTTAGAGGAGGAAGAGAAAGGGGGAAGAGAGAGGAGGAAGAGAGACGAGGATGAGAGAGGAGCAAGAGAGAGGAGGAAGAGAGAGGATGAAGAGTGAGGACGAAGAGAGAGGAAGAGGAGAGAAGAGGAAGAGAGAGGAGGAAGAGAGAGGAGGAAGAGAGAGGAGGAAGAGAGAGGAGGAATAAAGAGGAAGAGGAGAGAGGAGGAAGAGAGAGGAGGAAGAGAGAGGAAGAAGAGAGAGGAGGAAGAGAGAGTAGGAAGAGAGAGGAGGAAGCTAGAGGAGGAAGAGAGAGGAAGAGAAGAGAGGAGGATGAGAGAGGAGGAAGAGAGACGAGGATTAGAGAGGAGGAAGAAAGAGGAGGAAGATAGAGGAAAAAGAGAGAGGAGGAAGAGAGAGGAGGAAGAGAGATGAGAGGAGAGAGGAGGAAGAGAGAGGAAGAAGAGAGAGGAGGAAGAGAGATGAGAGGAGAGAGGAGGAAGAGAGAGGAGGAAGAGAGAGGAGGAGGAGAGAGGAGGAAGAGAGAGGAGGAGGAGAGAGGAGGAAGAGAGAAGAGGAAGAGAGAGGAGGAAGAGAGAGCAGGAAGAGAGAGGAGGAAGAGAGAGGAGGAAGAGAGAGGAAGAGGAGAGAGAAGGAGGAGAGGGGAGGAAGAGAGAGGAGGAAGAAAGAGGAGTAAGAGAGAAGAAGAGGAGAGAGGAGGAAGATTGTGTTGGAAGAGAGTGGAGGAAGAGAGAGGAGGAAGAGAGAGGAGGAAGAGAGAGGAGGAAGAGACAGGAAGAGGAGACAAGAGGAAGAGAGAGGAGGAAGCGAGAGGAGGAAGAGAGAGGAAGAGGATAGAGGAAGAGGAGAGAGGAGGAAGAGAGAGGTGGAAGAGAGAGGAGGAAGAGAGAGGAAGAAGAGAGAGGAGGAAGAGAGAGGAGGAAGAGAGAGGAAGAGGACAGAGGAGGAGGAGAAAGGAGGAAGAGACAGGAAGAGGAGAGAGGAGGAAGAGAGATGATGAAGAGAGAGGAGGATGAGAGAGGAGGATGAGAGAGGAGGAAGATAGAGGAAGAGGAGTGAGGAGGAGGAGAGAGGAGGAAGAGACAGGAGCAAGAGTGAGGAGGAAGAGAGATGAGGAGGAAGGAGGAGGAAGAAAGAGGAGGAAGAGAGAGGAGGAAGAGAGAGGAGGCAGAGAGAGGAAGAGGAGAGAAGAGGAAGAGAGAGGAGGAAGAGAGACGAGGATGAGAGAGGAGGAAGAGAGAGGAGGAAGAGAGATGAGGAAGAGAGAGGAACAAGAGAGAGGAGGAAGAGAGAGGCGGATGAGAGAGGAAGAGGACAGAGGATGAGGAGAAACGAGGAAGAGAGTGGAGGAAGAGAGAGGAGGTAGAGAGAGGAGGAAGAGAGAGGAAGAGGAGAGAGGAGGAAGAGAGTAGGAAGAGAGAGGAGGATGAGAGTGGAGGATGAGAGAGGAGGAAGATAGAGGAAGACGAGTGAGGAGGAGGAGAGAGGAGGAAGAGAGAGGAGCAAGTGTGAGGAGGAAGAGAGATGAGGAGGAGAGAGGAGGAAGAGAGAGGAGGAAGAGAGAGGAGGAAGAGTGAGGACGAAGACAGAGGAAGAGGAGAGAAGAGGAAGAGAGAGGAGGAAGATAGCGGTGGAAGAGAGAGGAGGAAGAGAGAGGAAGAAGAGAGAGGAGGAAGAGAGAGGAAGAGCAGAGAGGAGGAAGAGAGAGGAGGAAGAGAGAAGAAGAGGAGAGAGGAGGAAGATTGTTTTGGAAGAGAGTGGAGGAAGGGAGAGGAGGAAGAGAGAGGAGGAAGAGAGAGGAGGAAGAGACGGGAAGAGGAGAGAAGAGGAAAACAGAGGAGGAAGAGTGAGGAGGAAGAGAGTAGAAGAGGAGAGAGGAGGAAGAGAGAGGAGGAAGAGAGAGGAGGATGAGAGAGGAGGATGAGAGAGAAGGAAGGTAGAGGAAGATGAGTGAGGAGGAGGATAGAGGAGAAAGAGAGAGGAGGAAGAGAGAGGAGGAAGAGTGAGGAGGAAGAGAGATGAGGAGGTTAGTGGAGGAAGAGAGAGGAGGAAGAGAGAGGAGGAAGAGAGACGAGGATGAGAGAGGAGCAAGAGTGAGGAGGAAGAGAGAGGAGGAAGAGTGAGGACGAAGAGAGAGGAAGAGGAGAGAAGAGGAAGAGAGAGGAGGAAGAGAGAGGAAGAAGAGAGAGGAGGAAGAGAGAGGAAGAGCAGAGAGGAGGAAGAGAGTGGAGGAAGAGAGAAGAAGAAGAGAGAGGAGGAAGAGTGAGGAGGAAGAGAGAGGAAGAGGAGAGAAGAGGAAGAGAGAGGAGGAAGAGAGAGGAGGAATAAAGAGGAAGAGGAGAGAGGAGGAAGAGAGAGGAGGAAGAGCGAGGAGGAGGAGAGAGGAGGAAGAGAGCGGAGGAAGAGTGAGGAGGAACAGAGAGGAAGAGGGGAGAGGAGGAGGAGAGAGGAGGAAGAGAGAGGCGGAAGAGAGAGGAAGAAGAGAGAGGAGGAAGAGAGAGTAGGAAGAGAAAGGAGGAAGCTAGAGGAGGAAGAGAGAGGAAGAGAAGAGAGGAGGATGAGAGAGGAGGAAGACAGACGAGGATTAGAGAGGAGGAAGAGAGAGGAGGAAGATAGAGGAAAAAGAGAGAGGAGGAAGAGAGAGGAGGAAGAGAGAGGAGGAAGAGAGAGGAGGAAGAGAGATGAGAGGAGAGAGGAGGAAGAGACAGGAAGAAGAGAGAGGAGGAATAGAGATGAGAGGAGAGAGGAGGAAGAGAGAGGAGGAAGAGAGAGGAAGAGGAGAGAGGAAGAGGAGACAGGAGGAAGAGAGAGGAGGAAGAGAGAGGAGGAAGAGAGAGGAGGAAGAGAGAGGAGGAAACGAGAGAAGGAGGAGGAGGAGGAAGAGAGAGGAAGAAGAGAGAGGAGGAAGAGAGAGGAGGAAGAGAGAAGAGGATGAGAGAGGAGCAAGAGTGAGGAATAAGAGAGAGGAAGAGGAGAGAGGAGGAAGAGAGAGAAGGAAGAGAGAAGAGGAAGAGAGAGAGAGGAGAGTAGAGGAAGCGAGAGGTGGAAGAGAGAGGAAGAAGTGAGAGGAGTAAGAGAGAAGAGGAAGAGAGAGGAGGAAGAGAGTGGAGGAAGAGAGAGGAGGAAGAGAGAGGAAAAGGAGAGAGGAGGAGCAGAGAGGAGGAATAGAGAGGTGGAAGAGAGAGGAGGAAGAGAGAGGAGGAAGAGAGAGGAAGAGGAGAGAGGAGGAAGAGAGAGGAGGAAGAGAGAGGAGGATGAGAGACGAGGATGAGAGAGGAGCAAGAGTGAGGAGGAAGAGAGAGGAAGAGGAGAGAAGAGGAAGAGAGAGGAGGAAGAGAGAGGAGGAAGAGAGAGGAGGAAGAGAGAGGAGGAAGAAAGAGGAGGAGGAGAGAGGAGGAGGAGAGAGGAGGAAGAGAGAGGAGGAAGAGAGAGGAGGAAGAGAGAGGAGGCAGAGAGAGGAAGAGGAGAGAGGAGGAATTGAGAGGAGGAAGAGAGAGGAGGAAGAGAGAGGAGGAAGATAGAGGAAGAGGAGTGAGGAGGAGGAGAGAGGAGGAAGAGACAGGAGCAAGAGTGAGTAGGAAGAGAGATGAGGAGGATAGAGGAGGAAGAGAGAGGAGGAAGAGAGAGGAGGAAGAGAGAGGAGGAAGAGAGACGAGGATGAGAGAGGAGCAAGAGTGAGGAGGAAGAGAGAGGAAGAGAAGAGGAAGAGAGAGGAGGAAGAGAGAGGAGGAAGAGAGAGGAGGATGAGACAGGAGGAAGAAAGAGGAGGAGGAGAGAGGAGGAGGAGAGAGGAGGAAGAGAGAGGAGGAAGAGAGAGGAAGAGGAGAGAGGAGGAAGAGAGAGGAGGAAGAGAGAGGAGGATGAGAGACGAGGATGAGAGAGGAGCAAGAGTGAGGAGGAAGAGAGAGGAAGAGGAGAGAAGAGGAAGAGAGAGGAGGAAGAGAGAGGAGGAAGAGAGAGGAGGAAGAGAGAGGAGGAAGAAAGAGGAGGAGGAGAGAGGAGGAGGAGAGAGGAGGAAGAGAGAGGAGGAAGAGAGAGGAGGAAGAGAGAGGAGGCAGAGAGAGGAAGAGGAGAGAGGAGGAATTGAGAGGAGGAAGAGAGAGGAGGAAGAGAGAGGAGGAAGATAGAGGAAGAGGAGTGAGGAGGAGGAGAGAGGAGGAAGAGACAGGAGCAAGAGTGAGTAGGAAGAGAGATGAGGAGGATAGAGGAGGAAGAGAGAGGAGGAAGAGAGAGGAGGAAGAGAGAGGAGGAAGAGAGAGGAAGAGGAGAGAGAAGGAGGAGAGGGGAGGAAGAGAGAGGAGGAAGAAAGAGGAGTAAGAGAGAAGAAGAGGAGAGAGGAGGAAGATTGTGTTGGAAGAGAGTGGAGGAAGAGAGAGGAGGAAGAGAGAGGAGGAAGAGAGAGGAGGAAGAGACAGGAAGAGGAGACAAGAGGAAGAGAGAGGAGGAAGCGAGAGGAGGAAGAGAGAGGAAGAGGATAGAGGAAGAGGAGAGAGGAGGAAGAGAGAGGTGGAAGAGAGAGGAGGAAGAGAGAGGAAGAAGAGAGAGGAGGAAGAGAGAGGAGGAAGAGAGAGGAAGAGGACAGAGGAGGAGGAGAAAGGAGGAAGAGACAGGAAGAGGAGAGAGGAGGAAGAGAGATGATGAAGAGAGAGGAGGATGAGAGAGGAGGATGAGAGAGGAGGAAGATAGAGGAAGAGGAGTGAGGAGGAGGAGAGAGGAGGAAGAGACAGGAGCAAGAGTGAGGAGGAAGAGAGATGAGGAGGAAGGAGGAGGAAGAAAGAGGAGGAAGAGAGAGGAGGAAGAGAGAGGAGGCAGAGAGAGGAAGAGGAGAGAAGAGGAAGAGAGAGGAGGAAGAGAGACGAGGATGAGAGAGGAGGAAGAGAGAGGAGGAAGAGAGATGAGGAAGAGAGAGGAACAAGAGAGAGGAGGAAGAGAGAGGCGGATGAGAGAGGAAGAGGACAGAGGATGAGGAGAAACGAGGAAGAGAGTGGAGGAAGAGAGAGGAGGTAGAGAGAGGAGGAAGAGAGAGGAAGAGGAGAGAGGAGGAAGAGAGTAGGAAGAGAGAGGAGGATGAGAGTGGAGGATGAGAGAGGAGGAAGATAGAGGAAGACGAGTGAGGAGGAGGAGAGAGGAGGAAGAGAGAGGAGCAAGTGTGAGGAGGAAGAGAGATGAGGAGGAGAGAGGAGGAAGAGAGAGGAGGAAGAGAGAGGAGGAAGAGTGAGGACGAAGACAGAGGAAGAGGAGAGAAGAGGAAGAGAGAGGAGGAAGATAGCGGTGGAAGAGAGAGGAGGAAGAGAGAGGAAGAAGAGAGAGGAGGAAGAGAGAGGAAGAGCAGAGAGGAGGAAGAGAGAGGAGGAAGAGAGAAGAAGAGGAGAGAGGAGGAAGATTGTTTTGGAAGAGAGTGGAGGAAGGGAGAGGAGGAAGAGAGAGGAGGAAGAGAGAGGAGGAAGAGACGGGAAGAGGAGAGAAGAGGAAAACAGAGGAGGAAGAGTGAGGAGGAAGAGAGTAGAAGAGGAGAGAGGAGGAAGAGAGAGGAGGAAGAGAGAGGAGGATGAGAGAGGAGGATGAGAGAGAAGGAAGGTAGAGGAAGATGAGTGAGGAGGAGGATAGAGGAGAAAGAGAGAGGAGGAAGAGAGAGGAGGAAGAGTGAGGAGGAAGAGAGATGAGGAGGTTAGTGGAGGAAGAGAGAGGAGGAAGAGAGAGGAGGAAGAGAGACGAGGATGAGAGAGGAGCAAGAGTGAGGAGGAAGAGAGAGGAGGAAGAGTGAGGACGAAGAGAGAGGAAGAGGAGAGAAGAGGAAGAGAGAGGAGGAAGAGAGAGGAAGAAGAGAGAGGAGGAAGAGAGAGGAAGAGCAGAGAGGAGGAAGAGAGTGGAGGAAGAGAGAAGAAGAAGAGAGAGGAGGAAGAGTGAGGAGGAAGAGAGAGGAAGAGGAGAGAAGAGGAAGAGAGAGGAGGAAGAGAGAGGAGGAATAAAGAGGAAGAGGAGAGAGGAGGAAGAGAGAGGAGGAAGAGCGAGGAGGAGGAGAGAGGAGGAAGAGAGCGGAGGAAGAGTGAGGAGGAACAGAGAGGAAGAGGGGAGAGGAGGAGGAGAGAGGAGGAAGAGAGAGGCGGAAGAGAGAGGAAGAAGAGAGAGGAGGAAGAGAGAGTAGGAAGAGAAAGGAGGAAGCTAGAGGAGGAAGAGAGAGGAAGAGAAGAGAGGAGGATGAGAGAGGAGGAAGACAGACGAGGATTAGAGAGGAGGAAGAGAGAGGAGGAAGATAGAGGAAAAAGAGAGAGGAGGAAGAGAGAGGAGGAAGAGAGAGGAGGAAGAGAGAGGAGGAAGAGAGATGAGAGGAGAGAGGAGGAAGAGACAGGAAGAAGAGAGAGGAGGAATAGAGATGAGAGGAGAGAGGAGGAAGAGAGAGGAGGAAGAGAGAGGAAGAGGAGAGAGGAAGAGGAGACAGGAGGAAGAGAGAGGAGGAAGAGAGAGGAGGAAGAGAGAGGAGGAAGAGAGAGGAGGAAACGAGAGAAGGAGGAGGAGGAGGAAGAGAGAGGAAGAAGAGAGAGGAGGAAGAGAGAGGAGGAAGAGAGAAGAGGATGAGAGAGGAGCAAGAGTGAGGAATAAGAGAGAGGAAGAGGAGAGAGGAGGAAGAGAGAGAAGGAAGAGAGAAGAGGAAGAGAGAGAGAGGAGAGTAGAGGAAGCGAGAGGTGGAAGAGAGAGGAAGAAGTGAGAGGAGTAAGAGAGAAGAGGAAGAGAGAGGAGGAAGAGAGTGGAGGAAGAGAGAGGAGGAAGAGAGAGGAAAAGGAGAGAGGAGGAGCAGAGAGGAGGAATAGAGAGGTGGAAGAGAGAGGAGGAAGAGAGAGGAGGAAGAGAGAGGAAGAGGAGAGAGGAGGAAGAGAGAGGAGGAAGAGAGAGGAGGATGAGAGACGAGGATGAGAGAGGAGCAAGAGTGAGGAGGAAGAGAGAGGAAGAGGAGAGAAGAGGAAGAGAGAGGAGGAAGAGAGAGGAGGAAGAGAGAGGAGGAAGAGAGAGGAGGAAGAAAGAGGAGGAGGAGAGAGGAGGAGGAGAGAGGAGGAAGAGAGAGGAGGAAGAGAGAGGAGGAAGAGAGAGGAGGCAGAGAGAGGAAGAGGAGAGAGGAGGAATTGAGAGGAGGAAGAGAGAGGAGGAAGAGAGAGGAGGAAGATAGAGGAAGAGGAGTGAGGAGGAGGAGAGAGGAGGAAGAGACAGGAGCAAGAGTGAGTAGGAAGAGAGATGAGGAGGATAGAGGAGGAAGAGAGAGGAGGAAGAGAGAGGAGGAAGAGAGAGGAGGAAGAGAGACGAGGATGAGAGAGGAGCAAGAGTGAGGAGGAAGAGAGAGGAAGAGAAGAGGAAGAGAGAGGAGGAAGAGAGAGGAGGAAGAGAGAGGAGGATGAGACAGGAGGAAGAAAGAGGAGGAGGAGAGAGGAGGAGGAGAGAGGAGGAAGAGAGAGGAGGAAGAGAGAGGAAGAGGAGAGAGGAGGAAGAGAGAGGAGGAAGAGAGAGGAGGATGAGAGACGAGGATGAGAGAGGAGCAAGAGTGAGGAGGAAGAGAGAGGAAGAGGAGAGAAGAGGAAGAGAGAGGAGGAAGAGAGAGGAGGAAGAGAGAGGAGGAAGAGAGAGGAGGAAGAAAGAGGAGGAGGAGAGAGGAGGAGGAGAGAGGAGGAAGAGAGAGGAGGAAGAGAGAGGAGGAAGAGAGAGGAGGCAGAGAGAGGAAGAGGAGAGAGGAGGAATTGAGAGGAGGAAGAGAGAGGAGGAAGAGAGAGGAGGAAGATAGAGGAAGAGGAGTGAGGAGGAGGAGAGAGGAGGAAGAGACAGGAGCAAGAGTGAGTAGGAAGAGAGATGAGGAGGATAGAGGAGGAAGAGAGAGGAGGAAGAGAGAGGAGGAAGAGAGACGAGGATGAGAGAGGAGCAAGAGTGAGGAGGAAGAGAGAGGAAGAGGAGAGAAGAGGAAGAGAGAGGAGGAAGAGAGAGGAGGAAGAGAGAGGAGGAAGAGACAGGAGGAAGAAAGAGGAGGAGGAGAGAGGAGGAGGAGAGAGGAGGAAGAGAGAGGAGGAAGAGAGAGGAGGAAGAGAGAGGAGGAAGAGAGAGGAGGCAGAGAGAGGAAGAGGAGAGAGGATTAATTGAGAGGAGGAAGAGAGAGGAGGAAGAGAGAGGAGGAAGAGAGAGGAGGAAGATAGAAGAATAGGAGAGAGGAGGAAGAATGTGTTGGAAGAGAGTGGAGGAAGAGAGAGGAGGAAGAGAGAGGAGGAAGAGAGAGGAAGAGGAGAAAGGAAGAGGAGAGAAGAGGAAGAGAGAGGAGGAAGAGAGAGGAGGAAGAGAGAGGAGGAAGAGAGAGGAAGAGCAGAGAGGAGGAAGAGAGTGGAGGAAGAGAGAAGAAGAAGAGAGAGGAGGAAGAGTGAGGAGGAAGAGAGAGGAAGAGGAGAGAAGAGGAAGAGAGAGGAGGAAGAGAGAGGAGGAATAAAGAGGAAGAGGAGAGAGGAGGAAGAGAGAGGAGGAAGAGCGAGGAGGAGGAGAGAGGAGGAAGAGAGCGGAGGAAGAGTGAGGAGGAACAGAGAGGAAGAGGGGAGAGGAGGAGGAGAGAGGAGGAAGAGAGAGGCGGAAGAGAGAGGAAGAAGAGAGAGGAGGAAGAGAGAGTAGGAAGAGAAAGGAGGAAGCTAGAGGAGGAAGAGAGAGGAAGAGAAGAGAGGAGGATGAGAGAGGAGGAAGACAGACGAGGATTAGAGAGGAGGAAGAGAGAGGAGGAAGATAGAGGAAAAAGAGAGAGGAGGAAGAGAGAGGAGGAAGAGAGAGGAGGAAGAGAGAGGAGGAAGAGAGATGAGAGGAGAGAGGAGGAAGAGACAGGAAGAAGAGAGAGGAGGAATAGAGATGAGAGGAGAGAGGAGGAAGAGAGAGGAGGAAGAGAGAGGAAGAGGAGAGAGGAAGAGGAGACAGGAGGAAGAGAGAGGAGGAAGAGAGAGGAGGAAGAGAGAGGAGGAAGAGAGAGGAGGAAACGAGAGAAGGAGGAGGAGGAGGAAGAGAGAGGAAGAAGAGAGAGGAGGAAGAGAGAGGAGGAAGAGAGAAGAGGATGAGAGAGGAGCAAGAGTGAGGAATAAGAGAGAGGAAGAGGAGAGAGGAGGAAGAGAGAGAAGGAAGAGAGAAGAGGAAGAGAGAGAGAGGAGAGTAGAGGAAGCGAGAGGTGGAAGAGAGAGGAAGAAGTGAGAGGAGTAAGAGAGAAGAGGAAGAGAGAGGAGGAAGAGAGTGGAGGAAGAGAGAGGAGGAAGAGAGAGGAAAAGGAGAGAGGAGGAGCAGAGAGGAGGAATAGAGAGGTGGAAGAGAGAGGAGGAAGAGAGAGGAGGAAGAGAGAGGAAGAGGAGAGAGGAGGAAGAGAGAGGAGGAAGAGAGAGGAGGATGAGAGACGAGGATGAGAGAGGAGCAAGAGTGAGGAGGAAGAGAGAGGAAGAGGAGAGAAGAGGAAGAGAGAGGAGGAAGAGAGAGGAGGAAGAGAGAGGAGGAAGAGAGAGGAGGAAGAAAGAGGAGGAGGAGAGAGGAGGAGGAGAGAGGAGGAAGAGAGAGGAGGAAGAGAGAGGAGGAAGAGAGAGGAGGCAGAGAGAGGAAGAGGAGAGAGGAGGAATTGAGAGGAGGAAGAGAGAGGAGGAAGAGAGAGGAGGAAGATAGAGGAAGAGGAGTGAGGAGGAGGAGAGAGGAGGAAGAGACAGGAGCAAGAGTGAGTAGGAAGAGAGATGAGGAGGATAGAGGAGGAAGAGAGAGGAGGAAGAGAGAGGAGGAAGAGAGAGGAGGAAGAGAGACGAGGATGAGAGAGGAGCAAGAGTGAGGAGGAAGAGAGAGGAAGAGAAGAGGAAGAGAGAGGAGGAAGAGAGAGGAGGAAGAGAGAGGAGGATGAGACAGGAGGAAGAAAGAGGAGGAGGAGAGAGGAGGAGGAGAGAGGAGGAAGAGAGAGGAGGAAGAGAGAGGAAGAGGAGAGAGGAGGAAGAGAGAGGAGGAAGAGAGAGGAGGATGAGAGACGAGGATGAGAGAGGAGCAAGAGTGAGGAGGAAGAGAGAGGAAGAGGAGAGAAGAGGAAGAGAGAGGAGGAAGAGAGAGGAGGAAGAGAGAGGAGGAAGAGAGAGGAGGAAGAAAGAGGAGGAGGAGAGAGGAGGAGGAGAGAGGAGGAAGAGAGAGGAGGAAGAGAGAGGAGGAAGAGAGAGGAGGCAGAGAGAGGAAGAGGAGAGAGGAGGAATTGAGAGGAGGAAGAGAGAGGAGGAAGAGAGAGGAGGAAGATAGAGGAAGAGGAGTGAGGAGGAGGAGAGAGGAGGAAGAGACAGGAGCAAGAGTGAGTAGGAAGAGAGATGAGGAGGATAGAGGAGGAAGAGAGAGGAGGAAGAGAGAGGAGGAAGAGAGACGAGGATGAGAGAGGAGCAAGAGTGAGGAGGAAGAGAAAGGAAGAGGAGAGAAGAGGAAGAGAGAGGAGGAAGAGAGAGGAGGAAGAGAGAGGAGGAAGAGACAGGAGGAAGAAAGAGGAGGAGGAGAGAGGAGGAGGAGAGAGGAGGAAGAGAGAGGAGGAAGAGAGAGGAGGAAGAGAGAGGAGGAAGAGAGAGGAGGCAGAGAGAGGAAGAGGAGAGAGGATTAATTGAGAGGAGGAAGAGAGAGGAGGAAGAGAGAGGAGGAAGAGAGAGGAGGAAGATAGAAGAATAGGAGAGAGGAGGAAGAATGTGTTGGAAGAGAGTGGAGGAAGAGAGAGGAGGAAGAGAGAGGAGGAAGAGAGAGGAAGAGGAGAAAGGAAGAGGAGAGAAGAGGAAGAGAGAGGAGGAAGAGAGAGGAGGAAGAGAGAGGAGGAAGAGAGAGGAAGAGCAGAGAGGAGGAAGAGAGTGGAGGAAGAGAGAAGAAGAAGAGAGAGGAGGAAGAGTGAGGAGGAAGAGAGAGGAAGAGGAGAGAAGAGGAAGAGAGAGGAGGAAGAGAGAGGAGGAATAAAGAGGAAGAGGAGAGAGGAGGAAGAGAGAGGAGGAAGAGCGAGGAGGAGGAGAGAGGAGGAAGAGAGCGGAGGAAGAGTGAGGAGGAACAGAGAGGAAGAGGGGAGAGGAGGAGGAGAGAGGAGGAAGAGAGAGGCGGAAGAGAGAGGAAGAAGAGAGAGGAGGAAGAGAGAGTAGGAAGAGAAAGGAGGAAGCTAGAGGAGGAAGAGAGAGGAAGAGAAGAGAGGAGGATGAGAGAGGAGGAAGACAGACGAGGATTAGAGAGGAGGAAGAGAGAGGAGGAAGAGAGATGAGAGGAGAGAGGAGGAAGAGACAGGAAGAAGAGAGAGGAGGAATAGAGATGAGAGGAGAGAGGAGGAAGAGAGAGGAGGAAGAGAGAGGAAGAGGAGAGAGGAAGAGGAGACAGGAGGAAGAGAGAGGAGGAAGAGAGAGGAGGAAGAGAGAGGAGGAAGAGAGAGGAGGAAACGAGAGAAGGAGGAGGAGGAGGAAGAGAGAGGAAGAAGAGAGAGGAGGAAGAGAGAGGAGGAAGAGAGAAGAGGATGAGAGAGGAGCAAGAGTGAGGAATAAGAGAGAGGAAGAGGAGAGAGGAGGAAGAGAGAGAAGGAAGAGAGAAGAGGAAGAGAGAGAGAGGAGAGTAGAGGAAGCGAGAGGTGGAAGAGAGAGGAAGAAGTGAGAGGAGTAAGAGAGAAGAGGAAGAGAGAGGAGGAAGAGAGTGGAGGAAGAGAGAGGAGGAAGAGAGAGGAAAAGGAGAGAGGAGGAGCAGAGAGGAGGAATAGAGAGGTGGAAGAGAGAGGAGGAAGAGAGAGGAGGAAGAGAGAGGAAGAGGAGAGAGGAGGAAGAGAGAGGAGGAAGAGAGAGGAGGATGAGAGACGAGGATGAGAGAGGAGCAAGAGTGAGGAGGAAGAGAGAGGAAGAGGAGAGAAGAGGAAGAGAGAGGAGGAAGAGAGAGGAGGAAGAGAGAGGAGGAAGAGAGAGGAGGAAGAAAGAGGAGGAGGAGAGAGGAGGAGGAGAGAGGAGGAAGAGAGAGGAGGAAGAGAGAGGAGGAAGAGAGAGGAGGCAGAGAGAGGAAGAGGAGAGAGGAGGAATTGAGAGGAGGAAGAGAGAGGAGGAAGAGAGAGGAGGAAGATAGAGGAAGAGGAGTGAGGAGGAGGAGAGAGGAGGAAGAGAGAGGAGGAAGAGAGAGGAGGAAGAGAGAGGAGGCAGAGAGAGGAAGAGGAGAGAGGAGGAATTGAGAGGAGGAAGAGAGAGGAGGAAGAGAGAGGAGGAAGATAGAAGAATAGGAGAGAGGAGGAAGAATGTGTTGGAAGAGAGTGGAGGAAGAGAGAGGAGGAAGAGAGAGGAGGAAGAGAGAGGAAGAGGAGAAAGGAAGAGGAGACAGGAGGAAGAGAGAGGAGGAAGAGAGAGGAGGAAGAGAGAGGAAGAAGAGAGAGGAGGAAGAGAGAGGAGGAAGAGAGAGGAAGAGGAGAGAGGAGGAAGAGAGAGGAGGAAGAGAGAAGAGGAAGAGAGACGAGGATGAGAGAGGAGCAAGAGTGAGGAATAAGAGAGAGGAAGAGGAGAGAGGAGGAAGAGAGAGAAGGAAGAGAGAAGAGGAAGAGAGAGAGAGGAGAGAAGAGGAAGCGAGAGGTGGAAGAGAGAGGAAGAAGAGAGAGGAGTAAGAGAGAAGAGGAAGAGAGAGGAGGAAGAGAGTGGAGGAAGAGAGAGGAGGAAGAGAGAGGAAAACGAGAGAGGAGGAGCAGAGAGGAGGAATAGAGAGGTGGAACAGAGAGGAGGAAGAGAGAGGAGGAAGAGAGAGGAAGAGGAGAGAGAAGGAGGAAAGGGGAGGATGAGGGAGGAGGAATTGAGAGGAGGACGAGAGAGGAGGAAGAGAGAGGAGGAAGAGAGAAGAAGAGGAGAGAGGAGGAAGATTGTGTTAGAAGAGAGTGGAGGAAGAGAGAGGAGGAAGAGAGAGGAGGAAGAGAGAGGAGGAAGAGACAGGAAGAGGAGAGAAGAGGAAGAGAGAGGAGGAAGAGAGAGGAGGAAGATAGAGGAAGAGGATAGAGGAAGAGGAGAGAGGAGGAAGAGAGAGGTGGAAGAGAGAGGAGGAAGAGAGAGGAAGAAGAGAAAGGAGGAAGAGAGAGGAGGAAGAGAGAGGAAGAGGACAGAGGAGGAGCAGAAAGGAGGAAGAGACAGGAAGAGGAGAGAGGAGGAAGAGAGATGAGGAAGAGAGAGGAGGATGAGAGAGGAGGATGAGAGAGGAGGAAGATAGAGGAAGAGGAGTGAGGAGGAGGAGAGAGGAGGAAGAGACAGGAGCAAGAGTGAGGAGGAAGAGAGATGAGGAGGAAGAAGGAGGAAGAGAGAGGAGGAAGAGAGAGCAGGAAGAGTGAGGAAGAGGAGAGAGGAGGAAGAGAGAGGAGGAAGAGAGACGAGGATGAGAGAGGACGAAGAGAGAGGAGGAAGAGAGAGGCGGAAGAGAGAGGAACAAGAGATAGGAGGAAGAGAGAGGAGGAGGAGAGAGGAAGAGGACAGAGGATGAGGAGAAACGAGGAAGAGAGAGGAGGAAGAGAGAGGAGGAAGAGAGAGGAGGAAGAGAGAGGAAGAGGAGAGAGGAGGAGGAGAGAGGAAGAGGACAGAGGATGGGGAGAAACGAGGAAGAGAGAGGAGGAAGAGAGAGGAGGAAGAGAGAGGAGGAAGAGAATGGAAGAGGAGAGACGAGGAAGAGAGAGGAGGAGGAGAGAGGAGGATTAGAGTGGAGGATGAGAGAGGAGGAAGATAGAGGAAGAGGAGTGAGGAGGAAGAGAGAGGAGGAAGAGAGAGGAGGAAGAGATAGGAGGAAGAGAGAGGAGGAAGAGAGAAGAAGGGGAGAGAGGAGGAAGATTGTTTTGGAAGAGAGTGGAGGAAGGGAGAGGAGGAAGATAGAGGAGGAAGAGAGAGGAGGAAGAGAGAGGAAGAGGAGAGAGGAGGAAGAGAGAAGAGGAAGAGAGAGGAGGATGAGAGAGGAGGATGAGAGAGGAGGAAGATAGAGGAAGAGGAGTGAGGAGGAGGATAGAGGAGAAAGAGAGAGGAGGAAGAGAGAGGAGGAAGAGTGAGGAGGAAGAGAGATGAGGAGGTTAGAGGAGGAAGAGAAAGGGGGAAGAGAGAGGAGGAAGAGAGACGAGGATGAGAGAGGAGCAAGAGTGAGGAGGAAGAGAGAGGATGAAGAGTGAGGACGAAGAGAGAGGAAGAGGAGAGAAGAGGAAGAGAGAGGAGGAAGAGAGAGGAGGAAGAGAGAGGAGGAAGAGAGAGGAGGAAGAGACAGGAAGAGGAGAGAAGAGGAAGAGAGAGGAGGAAGAGAGAGGAGGAAGATAGAGGAAGAGGATAGAGGAAGAGGAGAGAGGAGGAAGAGAGAGGTGGAAGAGAGAGGAGGAAGAGAGAGGAAGAAGAGAAAGGAGGAAGAGAGAGGAGGAAGAGAGAGGAAGAGGACAGAGGAGGAGGAGAAAGGAGGAAGAGACAGGAAGAGGAGAGAGGAGGAAGAGAGATGAGGAAGAGAGAGGAGGATGAGAGTGGAGGATGAGAGAGGAGGAAGATAGAGGAAGAGGAGTGAGGAGGAGGAGAGAGGAGGAAGAGACAGGAGCAAGAGTGAGGAGGAAGAGAGATGAGGAGGAAGAAGGAGGAAGAGAGAGGAGGAAGAGAGAGCAGGAAGAGTGAGGAAGAGGAGAGAGGAGGAAGAGAGAGGAGGAAGAGAGACGAGGATGAGAGAGGACGAAGAGAGAGGAGGAAGAGAGAGGCGGAAGAGAGAGGAACAAGAGATAGGAGGAAGAGAGAGGAGGAGGAGAGAGGAAGAGGACAGAGGATGAGGAGAAACGAGGAAGAGAGAGGAGGAAGAGAGAGGAGGAAGAGAGAGGAGGAAGAGAGAGGAAGAGGAGAGAGGAGGAGGAGAGAGGAAGAGGACAGAGGATGGGGAGAAACGAGGAAGAGAGAGGAGGAAGAGAGAGGAGGAAGAGAGAGGAGGAAGAGAATGGAAGAGGAGAGACGAGGAAGAGAGAGGAGGAGGAGAGAGGAGGATTAGAGTGGAGGATGAGAGAGGAGGAAGATAGAGGAAGAGGAGTGAGGAGGAAGAGAGAGGAGGAAGAGAGAGGAGGAAGAGATAGGAGGAAGAGAGAGGAGGAAGAGAGAAGAAGGGGAGAGAGGACGAAGATTGTTTTGGAAGAGAGTGGAGGAAGGGAGAGGAGGAAGATAGAGGAGGAAGAGAGAGGAGGAAGAGAGAGGAAGAGGAGAGAGGAGGAAGAGAGAAGAGGAAGAGAGAGGAGGATGAGAGAGGAGGATGAGAGAGGAGGAAGATAGAGGAAGAGGAGTGAGGAGGAGGATAGAGGAGAAAGAGAGAGGAGGAAGAGAGAGGAGGAAGAGTGAGGAGGAAGAGAGATGAGGAGGTTAGAGGAGGAAGAGAAAGGGGGAAGAGAGAGGAGGAAGAGAGACGAGGATGAGAGAGGAGCAAGAGTGAGGAGGAAGAGAGAGGATGAAGAGTGAGGACGAAGAGAGAGGAAGAGGAGAGAAGAGGAAGAGAGAGGAGGAAGAGAGAGGAGGAAGAGAGAGGAGGAAGAGAGAGGAGGAATAAAGAGGAAGAGGAGAGAGGAGGAAGAGAGAGGAGGAAGAGAGAGGAGGAAGAGAGAGGAGGAAGAGACAGGAAGAGGAGAGAAGAGGAAGAGAGAGGAGGAAGCGAGAGGAGGAAGAGAGAGGAAGAGGATAGAGGAAGAGGAGAGAGGAGGAAGAGAGAGGTGGAAGAGAGAGGAGGAAGAGAGAGGAAGAAGAGAGAGGAGGAAGAGAGAGGATGAAGAGAGAGGAAGAGGACAGAGGAGGAGGAGAAAGGAGGAAGAGACAGGAAGAGGAGAGAGGAGGAAGAGAGATGATGAAGAGAGAGGAGGATGAGAGAGGAGGATGAGAGAGGAGGAAGATAGAGGAAGAGGAGTGAGGAGGAGGAGAGAGGAGGAAGAGACAGGAGCAAGAGTGAGGAGGAAGAGAGATGAGGAGGAAGGAGGAGGAAGAAAGAGGAGGAAGAGAGAGGAGGAAGAGAGAGGTGGCAGAGAGAGGAAGAGGAGAGAAGAGGAAGAGAGAGGAGGAAGAGAGACGAGGTTGAGAGAGGAGGAAGAGAGAGGAGGAAGAGAGATGAGGAAGAGAGAGGAACAAGAGAGAGGAGGAAGAGAGAGGCGGATGAGAGAGGAAGAGGACAGAGGATGAGGAGAAACGAGGAAGAGAGTGGAGGAAGAGAGAGGAGGTAGAGAGAGGAGGAAGAGAGAGGAAGAGGAGAGAGGAGGAAGAGAGTAGGAAGAGAGAGGAGGATGAGAGTGGAGGATGAGAGAGGAGGAAGATAGAGGAAGACGAGTGAGGAGGAGGAGAGAGGAGGAAGAGAGAGGAGCAAGTGTGAGGAGGAAGAGAGATGAGGAGGAGAGAGGAGGAAGAGAGAGGAGGAAGAGAGAGGAGGAAGAGTGAGGACGAAGACAGAGGAAGAGGAGAGAAGAGGAAGAGAGAGGAGGAAGATAGCGGTGGAAGAGAGAGGAGGAAGAGAGAGGAAGAAGAGAGAGGAGGAAGAGAGAGGAAGAGCAGAGAGGAGGAAGAGAGAGGAGGAAGAGAGAAGAAGAGGAGAGAGGAGGAAGATTGTTTTGGAAGAGAGTGGAGGAAGGGAGAGGAGGAAGAGAGAGGAGGAAGAGAGAGGAGGAAGAGACAGGAAGAGGAGAGAAGAGGAAAACAGAGGAGGAAGAGTGAGGAGGAAGAGAGTAGAAGAGGAGAGAGGAGGAAGAGAGAGGAGGAAGAGAGAGGAGGATGAGAGAGGAGTATGAGAGAGGAGGAAGGTAGAGGAAGATGAGTGAGGAGGAGGATAGAGGAGAAAGAGAGAGGAGGAAGAGAGAGGAGGAAGAGTGAGGAGGAAGAGAGATGAGGAGGTTAGTGGAGGAAGAGAGAGGAGGAAGAGAGAGGAGGAAGAGAGACGAGGATGAGAGAGGATAAAGAGTGAGGAGGAAGAGAGAGGAGGAAGAGTGAGGACGAAGAGAGAGGAAGAGGAGAGAAGAGGAACAGAGGAGGCAGAGAGAGGAGGAAGAGAGAGGAGGAAGAGAGAGGAAGAGCAGAGAGGAGGAAGAGAGTGGAGGAAGAGAGAAGAAGAAGAGAGAGGAGGAAGAGTGAGGAGGAAGAGAGAGGAAGAGGAGAGAAGAGGAAGAGAGAGGAGGAAGAGAGAGGAGGAATAAAGAGGAAGAGGAGAGAGGAGGAAGAGAGAGGAGGAAGAGCGAGGAGGAGGAGAGAGGAGGAAGAGAGCGGAGGAAGAGTGAGGAGGAAGAGAGAGGAAGAGGGGAGAGGAGGAGGAGAGAGGAGGAAGAGAGAGGCGGAAGAGAGAGGAAGAAGAGAGAGGAGGAAGAGAGAGTAGGAAGAGAAAGGAGGAAGCTAGAGGAGGAAGAGAGAGGAAGAGAAGAGAGGAGGATGAGAGAGGAGGAAGACAGACGAGGATTAGAGAGGAGGAAGAGAGAGGAGGAAGATAGAGGAAAAAGAGAGAGGAGGAAGAGAGAGGAGGAAGAGAGAGGAGGAAGAGAGAGGAGGAAGAGAGATGAGAGGAGAGAGGAGGAAGAGAGAGGAGGAAGAGAGAGGAAGAGGAGAGAGGAAGAGGAGACAGGAGGAAGAGAGAGGAGGAAGAGAGAGGAGGAAGAGAGAGGAGGAAGAGAGAGGAGGAAACGAGAGAAGGAGGAGGAGGAGGAAGAGAGAGGAAGAAGAGAGAGGAGGAAGAGAGAGGAGGAAGAGAGAAGAGGATGAGAGAGGAGCAAGAGTGAGGAATAAGAGAGAGGAAGAGGAGAGAGGAGGAAGAGAGAGAAGGAAGAGAGAAGAGGAAGAGAGAGAGAGGAGAGTAGAGGAAGCGAGAGGTGGAAGAGAGAGGAAGAAGTGAGAGGAGTAAGAGAGAAGAGGAAGAGAGAGGAGGAAGAGAGTGGAGGAAGAGAGAGGAGGAAGAGAGAGGAAAAGGAGAGAGGAGGAGCAGAGAGGAGGAATAGAGAGGTGGAAGAGAGAGGAGGAAGAGAGAGGAGGAAGAGAGAGGAAGAGGAGAGAGGAGGAAGAGAGAGGAGGAAGAGAGAGGAGGATGAGAGACGAGGATGAGAGAGGAGCAAGAGTGAGGAGGAAGAGAGAGGAAGAGGAGAGAAGAGGAAGAGAGAGGAGGAAGAGAGAGGAGGAAGAGAGAGGAGGAAGAGAGAGGAGGAAGAAAGAGGAGGAGGAGAGAGGAGGAGGAGAGAGGAGGAAGAGAGAGGAGGAAGAGAGAGGAGGAAGAGAGAGGAGGCAGAGAGAGGAAGAGGAGAGAGGAGGAATTGAGAGGAGGAAGAGAGAGGAGGAAGAGAGAGGAGGAAGATAGAGGAAGAGGAGTGAGGAGGAGGAGAGAGGAGGAAGAGACAGGAGCAAGAGTGAGTAGGAAGAGAGATGAGGAGGATAGAGGAGGAAGAGAGAGGAGGAAGAGAGAGGAGGAAGAGAGAGGAGGAAGAGAGACGAGGATGAGAGAGGAGCAAGAGTGAGGAGGAAGAGAGAGGAAGAGGAGAGAAGAGGAAGAGAGAGGAGGAAGAGAGAGGAGGAAGAGAGAGGAGGATGAGACAGGAGGAAGAAAGAGGAGGAGGAGAGAGGAGGAGGAGAGAGGAGGAAGAGAGAGGAGGAAGAGAGAGGAAGAGGAGAGAGGAGGAAGAGAGAGGAGGAAGAGAGAGGAGGATGAGAGACGAGGATGAGAGAGGAGCAAGAGTGAGGAGGAAGAGAGAGGAAGAGGAGAGAAGAGGAAGAGAGAGGAGGAAGAGAGAGGAGGAAGAGAGAGGAGGAAGAGAGAGGAGGAAGAAAGAGGAGGAGGAGAGAGGAGGAGGAGAGAGGAGGAAGAGAGAGGAGGAAGAGAGAGGAGGAAGAGAGAGGAGGCAGAGAGAGGAAGAGGAGAGAGGAGGAATTGAGAGGAGGAAGAGAGAGGAGGAAGAGAGAGGAGGAAGATAGAGGAAGAGGAGTGAGGAGGAGGAGAGAGGAGGAAGAGACAGGAGCAAGAGTGAGTAGGAAGAGAGATGAGGAGGATAGAGGAGGAAGAGAGAGGAGGAAGAGAGAGGAGGAAGAGAGACGAGGATGAGAGAGGAGCAAGAGTGAGGAGGAAGAGAGAGGAAGAGGAGAGAAGAGGAAGAGAGAGGAGGAAGAGAGAGGAGGAAGAGAGAGGAGGAAGAGACAGGAGGAAGAAAGAGGAGGAGGAGAGAGGAGGAGGAGAGAGGAGGAAGAGAGAGGAGGAAGAGAGAGGAGGAAGAGAGAGGAAGAAGAGAGAGGAGGAAGATAGAAGAATAGGAGAGAGGAGGAAGAATGTGTTGGAAGAGAGTGGAGGAAGAGAGAGGAGGAAGAGAGAGGAGGAAGAGAGAGGAAGAGAGAGGAGGAAGAGAGAGGAAGAGGAGAGAGGAAGAGGAGACAGGAGGAAGAGAGAGGAGGAAGAGAGAGGAGGAACAGAGAGGAAGAAGAGAGAGGAGGAAGAGAGAGGAGGAAGAGAGAGGAAGAGGATAGAGGAAGAGGAGAGAGGAGGAAGAGAGACTTGGAAGAGAGGAGGAATAGAGTGGAGGAAGAGAGAGGAAGAGGAGAGAGGAGGTTGAGAGAGGAGGAAGAGAGACGAGGATGAGAGAGGAGGAAAAGAGAGGAGGAGGAGAGAGGAGGAAGAGAGCGGAGGAAGAGTAGAGGAGGAAGAGAGAGGAAGAGGGGAGAGGAGGAGGAGAGAGAAGGAAGAGAGAGGCGGAAGAGAGAGGAAGAAGAGAGAAGAAGAGGAGAGAGGAGGAAGAATGTGTTGGAAGAGAGTGGAGGAAGAGAGAGGAGGAAGAGAGAGGAGGAAGAGAGAGGAGGAAGAGAGAGGAAGAGGAGAGAGGAGGAATTGAGAGGAGGAAGAGAGAGGAGGAAGAGAGAGGAGGAAGAGAGAGGAGGAAGAGAGAAGAAGAGGAGAGAGGAAGAAGAATGTGTTGGAAGAGAGTGGAGGAAGAGAGAGGAGGATGAGAAAGGAGGAAGAGAGAGGAAGAGGAGAGAGGAGGGTGAGAAAGGAGGAAGAGACAGGAAGAGGAGAGAGGAGGAAGAGAGATGAGGAAGAGAGAGGAGGATGAGAGAGGAGGATGAGAGAGGAGGAAGAGAGAAGAGGAAGAGAGAGGTGGAAGAGTGAGGAGGAAGATAGAGGAGGAAGAGAGAGGAGGAGGAGAGAGGAGGAAGAGAGAGGAGCAAGAGTGAGGAGGAAGAGAGAGGAAGACGAGAGAGGAGGAAGAGAGAGGAGGAAGAGACAGGCGGAAGAGAGAGGAGGAAGAGATAGGAAGAGAAGAGAGGAGGAGGAGGAGAGATGAAAAAGTGAGAGGAGGAAGAGACAGAAGGAAGGGAAAGGAAGAGCAGGTAGGAGGAATTGAGAGGAGGACGAGAGAGGAGGAAGAGAGAGGAGAAAGAGAGAAGAAGAGGAGAGAGGAGGAAGATTGTGTTAGAAGAGAGTGGAGGAAGAGAGAGGAGGAAGAGAGAGGAGGAAGAGAGAGGAGGAAGAGACAGGAAGAGGAGAGAAGAGGAAGAGAGAGGAGGAAGAGAGAGGAGGAAGATAGAGGAAGAGGATAGAGGAAGAGGAGAGAGGAGGAAGAGAGAGGTGGAAGAGAGAGGAGGAAGAGAGAGGAAGAAGAGAGAGGAGGAAGATAGAGGAGGAAGAGAGAGGAAGAGGACAGAGGAGGAGGAGAAAGGAGGAAGAGACAGGAAGAGGAGAGAGGAGGAAGAGAGATGAGGAAGAGAGAGGAGGATGAGAGAGGAGGATGAGAGAGGAGGTAGATAGAGGAAGAGGAGTGAGGAGGAGGAGAGAGGAGGAAGAGACAGGAGAAAGAGTGAGGAGGAAGAGAGATGAGGAGGAAGAAGGAGGAAGAGAGAGGAGGAAGAGAGAGGAGGAAGAGTGAGGAAGAGGAGAGAGGACGAAGGGAGAGGAGGAAGAGAGAGGCGGAAGAGAGAGGAACAAGAGATAGGAGGAAGAGAGAGGAGGAGGAGAGAGGAAGAGGACAGAGGATGAGGAGAAACGAGGAAGAGAGAGGAGGAAGAGAGAGGAGGAAGAGAGAGGAGGAAGAGAGAGGAAGAGGAGAGAGGAGGAGGAGAGAGGAAGAGGACAGAGGATGGGGAGAAAAGAGGAAGAGAGAGGAGGAAGAGAGAGGAGGAAGAGAGAGGAGGAAGAGAATGGAAGAGGAGAGAGGAGGAAGAGAGTGGAGGAAGAGAGAGGAGGATGAGAGTGGAGGATGAGAGAGGAGGAAGATAGAGGAAGAGGAGTGAGGAGGAAGAGAGAGGAGGAAGAGAGAGGAGGAAGAGATAGGAGGAAGAGAGAGGAAGAGCAGAGAGGAGGAAGAGAGAGGAGGAAGAGAGAAGAAGGGGAGAGAGGAGGAAGATTGTTTTGGAAGAGAGTGGAGGAAGGGAGAGGAGGAAGATAGAGGAGGAAGAGAGAGGAGGAAGAGAGAGGAAGAGGAGAGAGGAGGAAGAGAGAAGAGGAAGAGAGAGGAGGATGAGAGAGGAGGATGAGAGAGGAGGAAGATAGAGGAAGAGGAGTGAGGAGGAGGATAGAGGAGAAAGAGAGAGGAGGAAGAGAGAGGAGGAAGAGTGAGGAGGAAGAGAGATGAGGAGGTTAGAGGAGGAAGAGAAAGGGGGAAGAGAGAGGAGGAAGAGAGACGAGGATGAGAGAGGAGCAAGAGTGAGGAGGAAGAGAGAGGATGAAGAGTGAGGACGAAGAGAGAGGAAGAGGAGAGAAGAGGAAGAGAGAGGAGGAAGAGTGAGGAGGAAGAGAGAGGAAGAGGAGAGGGGAGGAAGAGAGAAGAGGAAGAGAGAAGAGGATGAGAGAGGAGGAAGACAGAGGAAGAGGAGTGAGGAGGAGGATAGAGGAGAAAGAGAGAGGAGGAAGAGAGAGGAGGAAGAGTGAGGAGGAAGAGTGAGGAGGAACAGAGATGAAGAGGTTAGAGGAGGAAGAGAGAGGGGGAAGAGAGAGGAGGAAGAGAGACGAGTATGAGAGAGGAGCAAGAGTGAGGAGGAAGAGAGAGGAGGAAGAGTGAGGACGAAGAGAGAGGAAGAGGAGAGAAGAGGAAGAGAGAGGAGGAAGAGAGAGGAGGAAGAGAGAGGAGGAAGAGAGAGGAAGAGCAGAGAGGAGGAAGAGAGTGGAGGAAGAGAGAAGAAGAGGAGAGAGGA
>JASWHU010000523.1:0-55027 GCA_030819815.1 Strix occidentalis | reverse complement strand
GAACACTTGTACTTCCCAGGCACAGAGAAGGTGCTAGCAGGGAATTCTCTGCCTGCCTTTCCCCAGTGCTCTGCAAGCTCTCCAGGGCAACATAAAATCTGGGGCTCTGTGCTTTCTTTCCTTCTGAACAAGTGTTAGTGTTTTCTGCACAAACGCGATTCTGCGAAGCAATGTGAACACTTTTGCTTCCCAGGCACAGAGAAGGTGCTAGCAGGGAATTCTCTGCCTGCTTTTCCCCAGTGCTCTGCAAGCTCTCCAGGGCAACATAAAATCTGGGGCTCTGTGCTTTCTTTCCTTCTGAACAAGTGTTAGTGTTTTCTGCACAAACGCGATTCTGCGAAGCAATGTGAACACTTGTACTTCCCAGGCACAGAGAAGGTGCTAGCAGGGAATTCTCTGCCTGCCTTTCCCCAGTGCTCTGCAAGCTCTCCAGGGCAACATAAAATCTGGGGCTCTGTGCTTTCTTTCCTTCTGAACAAGTGTTAGTGTTTTCTGCACAAACGCGATTCTGCGAAGCAATGTGAACACTTTTGCTTCCCAGGCACAGAGAAGGTGCTAGCAGGGAATTCTCTGCCTGCCTTTCCCCAGTGCTCTGCAAGCTCTCCAGGGCAACATAAAATGTGGGGCTCTGTGCTTTCTTTCCTTCTGAACAAGTGTTAGTGTTTTCTGCACAAACGCGATTCTGCGAAGCAATGTGAACACTTTTGCTTCCCAGGCACAGAGAAGGTGCTAGCAGGGAATTCTCTGCCTGCCTTTCCCCAGTGCTCTGCAAGCTCTCCAGGGCAACATAAAATCTGGGGCTCTGGGCTTTCTTTCCTTCTGAACAAGTGTTAGTGTTTTCTGCACAAACGCGATTCTGCGAAGCAATGTGAACACTTGTACTTCCCAGGCACAGAGAAGGTGCTAGCAGGGAATTCTCTGCCTGCCTTTCCCCAGTGCTCTGCAAGCTCTCCAGGGCAACATAAAATCTGGGGCTCTGTGCTTTCTTTCCTTCTGAACAAGTGTTAGTGTTTTCTGCACAAACGCGATTCTGCGAAGCAATGTGAACACTTGTACTTCCCAGGCACAGAGAAGGTGCTAGCAGGGAATTCTCTGCCTGCTTTTCCCCAGTGCTCTGCAAGCTCTCCAGGGCAACATAAAATCTGGGGCTCTGTGCTTTCTTTCCTTCTGAACAAGTGTTAGTGTTTTCTGCACAAACGCGATTCTGCGAAGCAATGTGAACACTTTTGCTTCCCAGGCACAGAGAAGGTGCTTGCAGGGAATTCTCTGCCTGCCTTTCCCCAGTGCTCTGCAAGCTCTCCAAGGCAACATAAAATGTGGGGCTCTGTGCTTTCTTTCCTTCTGAACAAGTGTTAGTGTTTTCTGCACAAACGCGATTCTGCGAAGCAATGTGAACACTTGTGCTTCCCAGGCACAGAGAAGGTGCTAGCAGGGAATTCTCTGCCTGCCTTTCCCCAGTGCTCTGCAAGCTCTCCAGGGCAACATAAAATCTGGGGCTCTGTGCTTTCTTTCCTTCTGAACAAGTGTTAGTGTTTTCTGCACAAACGCGATTCTGCGAAGCAATGTGAACACTTGTACTTCCCAGGCACAGAGAAGGTGCTAGCAGGGAATTTTCTGCCTGCCTTTCCCCAGTGCTCTGCAAGCTCTCCAGGGCAACATAAAATCTGGGGCTCTGGGCTTTCTTTCCTTCTGAACAAGTGTTAGTGTTTTCTGCACAAACGCGATTCTGCGAAGCAATGTGAACACTTGTGCTTCCCAGGCACAGAGAAGGTGCTAGCAGGGAATTCTCTGCCTGCCTTTCCCCAGTGCTCTGCAAGCTCTCCAGGGCAACATAAAATCTGGGGCTCTGTGCTTTCTTTCCTTCTGAACAAGTGTTAGTGTTTTCTGCACAAACGCGATTCTAAGAAGCAATGTGAACACTTGTACTTCCCAGGCACAGAGAAGGTGCTAGCAGGGAATTCTCTGCCTGCCTTTCCCCAGTGCTCTGCAAGCTCTCCAGGGCAACATAAAATCTGGGGCTCTGTGCTTTCTTTCCTTCTGAACAAGTGTTAGTGTTTTCTGCACAAACGCGATTCTGCGAAGCAATGTGAACACTTTTGCTTCCCAGGCACAGAGAAGGTGCTAGCAGGGAATTCTCTGCCTGCTTTTCCCCAGTGCTCTGCAAGCTCTCCAGGGCAACATAAAATCTGGGGCTCTGGGCTTTCTTTCCTTCTGAACAAGTGTTAGTGTTTTCTGCACAAACGCGATTCTGCGAAGCAATGTGAACACTTGTGCTTCCCAGGCACAGAGAAGGTGCTAGCAGGGAATTCTCTGCCTGCCTTTCCCCAGTGCTCTGCAAGCTCTCCAGGGCAACATAAAATCTGGGGCTCTGTGCTTTCTTTCCTTCTGAACAAGTGTTAGTGTTTTCTGCACAAACGCGATTCTGCGAAGCAATGTGAACACTTGTACTTCCCAGGCACAGAGAAGGTGCTAGCAGGGAATTCTCTGCCTGCCTTTCCCCAGTGCTCTGCAAGCTCTCCAGGGCAACATAAAATCTGGGGCTCTGTGCTTTCTTTCGTTCTGAACAAGTGTTAGTGTTTTCTGCACAAACGCGATTCTGCGAAGCAATGTGAACACTTTTGCTTCCCAGGCACAGAGAAGGTGCTAGCAGGGAATTCTCTGCCTGCCTTTCCCCAGTGCTCTGCAAGCTCTCCAGGGCAACATAAAATCTGGGGCTCTGTGCTTTCTTTCCTTCTGAACAAGTGTTAGTGTTTTCTGCACAAACGCGATTCTGCGAAGCAATGTGAACACTTTTGCTTCCCAGGCACAGAGAAGGTGCTAGCAGGGAATTCTCTGCCTGCCTTTCCCCAGTGCTCTGCAAGCTCTCCAGGGCAACATAAAATCTGGGGCTCTGGGCTTTCTTTCCTTCTGAACAAGTGTTAGTGTTTTCTGCACAAACGCGATTCTGCGAAGCAATGTGAACACTTGTACTTCCCAGGCACAGAGAAGGTGCTAGCAGGAAATTCTCTGCCTGCCTTTCCCCAGTGCTCTGCAAGCTCTCCAGGGCAACATAAAATCTGGGGCTCTGTGCTTTCTTTCCTTCTGAACAAGTGTTAGTGTTTTCTGCACAAACGCGATTCTGCGAAGCAATGTGAACACTTGTACTTCCCAGGCACAGAGAAGGTGCTAGCAGGGAATTCTCTGCCTGCTTTTCCCCAGTGCTCTGCAAGCTCTCCAGGGCAACATAAAATCTGGGGCTCTGTGCTTTCTTTCGTTCTGAACAAGTGTTAGTGTTTTTCTGCACAAACGCTATTCTGAGAAGCAATGGGAACACTTTTGCTTCCCAGGCACAGAGAAGGTGCTAGCAGGGAATTCTCTGCCTGCTTTTCCCCAGTGCTCTGCAAGCTCTCCAGGGCAACATAAAATCTGGGGCTCTGTGCTTTCTTTCCTTCTGAACAAGTGTTAGTGTTTTCTGCACAAACGCGATTCTGCGAAGCAATGTGAACACTTTTGCTTCCCAGGCACAGAGAAGGTGCTAGCAGGGAATTCTCTGCCTGCTTTTCCCCAGTGCTCTGCAAGCTCTCCAGGGCAACATAAAATCTGGGGCTCTGGGCTTTCTTTCCTTCTGAACAAGTGTTAGTGTTTTCTGCACAAACGCGATTCTGCGAAGCAATGTGAACACTTTTGCTTCCCAGGCACAGAGAAGGTGCTTGCAGGGAATTCTCTGCCTGCCTTTCCCCAGTGCTCTGCAAGCTCTCCAGGGCAACATAAAATCTGGGGCTCTGTGCTTTCTTTCCTTCTGAACAAGTGTTAGTGTTTTCTGCACAAACGCGATTCTGCGAAGCAATGTGAACACTTGTGCTTCCCAGGCACAGAGAAGGTGCTAGCAGGGAATTCTCTGCCTGCCTTTCCCCAGTGCTCTGCAAGCTCTCCAGGGCAACATAAAATCTGGGGCTCTGTGCTTTCTTTCCTTCTGAACAAGTGTTAGTGTTTTCTGCACAAACGCGATTCTGCGAAGCAATGTGAACACTTGTACTTCCCAGGCACAGAGAAGGTGCTAGCAGGGAATTCTCTGCCTGCCTTTCCCCAGTGCTCTGCAAGCTCTCCAGGGCAACATAAAATCTGGGGCTCTGTGCTTTCTTTCCTTCTGAACAAGTGTTAGTGTTTTCTGCACAAACGCGATTCTGCGAAGCAATGTGAACACTTTTGCTTCCCAGGCACAGAGAAGGTGCTAGCAGGGAATTCTCTGCCTGCTTTTCCCCAGTGCTCTGCAAGCTCTCCAGGGCAACAGAAAATCTGGGGCTCTGTGCTTTCTTTCCTTCTGAACAAGTGTTAGTGTTTTCTGCACAAACGCGATTCTGCGAAGCAATGTGAACACTTGTACTTCCCAGGCACAGAGAAGGTGCTAGCAGGGAATTCTCTGCCTGCCTTTCCCCAGTGCTCTGCAAGCTCTCCAGGGCAACATAAAATCTGGGGCTCTGTGCTTTCTTTCCTTCTGAACAAGTGTTAGTGTTTTCTGCACAAACGCGATTCTGCGAAGCAATGTGAACACTTTTGCTTCCCAGGCACAGAGAAGGTGCTAGCAGGGAATTCTCTGCCTGCTTTTCCCCAGTGCTCTGCAAGCTCTCCAGGGCAACATAAAATCTGGGGCTCTGTGCTTTCTTTCCTTCTGAACAAGTGTTAGTGTTTTCTGCACAAACGCGATTCTGCGAAGCAATGTGAACACTTTTGCTTCCCAGGCACAGAGAAGGTGCTAGCAGGGAATTCTCTGCCTGCCTTTCCCCAGTGCTCTGCAAGCTCTCCAGGGCAACATAAAATCTGGGGCTCTGTGCTTTCTTTCCTTCTGAACAAGTGTTAGTGTTTTCTGCACAAACGCGATTCTGCGAAGCAATGTGAACACTTTTGCTTCCCAGGCACAGAGAAGGTGCTAGCAGGGAATTCTCTGCCTGCCTTTCCCCAGTGCTCTGCAAGCTCTCCAGGGCAACATAAAATGTGGGGCTCTGTGCTTTCTTTCCTTCTGAACAAGTGTTAGTGTTTTCTGCACAAACGCGATTCTGCGAAGCAATGTGAACACTTGTACTTCCCAGGCACAGAGAAGGTGCTAGCAGGGAATTCTCTGCCTGCCTTTCCCCAGTGCTCTGCAAGCTCTCCAGGGCAACATAAAATCTGGGGCTCTGTGCTTTCTTTCGTTCTGAACAAGTGTTAGTGTTTTCTGCACAAACGCGATTCTGCGAAGCAATGTGAACACTTGTACTTCCCAGGCACAGAGAAGGTGCTAGCAGAGAATTCTCTGCCTGCTTTTCCCCAGTGCTCTGCAAGCTCTCCAGGGCAACATAAAATCTGGGGCTCTGGGCTTTCTTTCCTTCTGAACAAGTGTTAGTGTTTTCTGCACAAACGCGATTCTGAGAAGCAATGGGAACACTTTTGCTTCCCAGGCACAGAGAAGGTGCTAGCAGGGAATTCTCTGCCTGCTTTTCCCCAGTGCTCTGCAAGCTCTCCAGGGCAACATAAAATCTGGGGCTCTGTGCTTTCTTTCCTTCTGAACAAGTGTTAGTGTTTTCTGCACAAACGCGATTCTGCGAAGCAATGTGAACACTTTTGCTTCCCAGGCACAGAGAAGGTGCTAGCAGGGAATTCTCTGCCTGCCTTTCCCCAGTGCTCTGCAAGCTCTCCAGGGCAACATAAAATCTGGGGCTCTGTGCTTTCTTTCCTTCTGAACAAGTGTTAGTGTTTTCTGCACAAACGCGATTCTGCGAAGCAATGTGAACACTTGTGCTTCCCAGGCACAGAGAAGGTGCTAGCAGGGAATTCTCTGCCTGCTTTTCCCCAGTGCTCTGCAAGCTCTCCAGGGCAACATAAAATCTGGGGCTCTGTGCTTTCTTTCCTTCTGAACAAGTGTTAGTGTTTTCTGCACAAACGCGATTCTGCGAAGCAATGTGAACACTTGTACTTCCCAGGCACAGAGAAGGTGCTAGCAGAGAATTCTCTGCCTGCTTTTCCCCAGTGCTCTGCAAGCTCTCCAGGGCAACATAAAATCTGGGGCTCTGTGCTTTCTTTCGTTCTGAACAAGTGTTAGTGTTTTTCTGCACAAACGCTATTCTGAGAAGCAATGGGAACACTTTTGCTTCCCAGGCACAGAGAAGGTGCTAGCAGGGAATTCTCTGCCTGCTTTTCCCCAGTGCTCTGCAAGCTCTCCAGGGCAACATAAAATCTGGGGCTCTGTGCTTTCTTTCCTTCTGAACAAGTGTTAGTGTTTTCTGCACAAACGCGATTCTGCGAAGCAATGTGAACACTTGTACTTCCCAGGCACAGAGAAGGTGCTAGCAGGGAATTCTCTGCCTGCCTTTCCCCAGTGCTCTGCAAGCTCTCCAGGGCAACATAAAATCTGGGGCTCTGTGCTTTCTTTCCTTCTGAACAAGTGTTAGTGTTTTCTGCACAAACGCGATTCTGCGAAGCAATGTGAACACTTGTGCTTCCCAGGCACAGAGAAGGTGCTAGCAGGGAATTCTCTGCCTGCTTTTCCCCAGTGCTCTGCAAGCTCTCCAGGGCAACATAAAATCTGGGGCTCTGTGCTTTCTTTCCTTCTGAACAAGTGTTAGTGTTTTCTGCACAAACGCGATTCTGCGAAGCAATGTGAACACTTGTACTTCCCAGGCACAGAGAAGGTGCTAGCAGGGAATTCTCTGCCTGCCTTTCCCCAGTGCTCTGCAAGCTCTCCAGGGCAACATAAAATCTGGGGCTCTGTGCTTTCTTTCCTTCTGAACAAGTGTTAGTGTTTTCTGCACAAACGCGATTCTGCGAAGCAATGTGAACACTTGTACTTCCCAGGCACAGAGAAGGTGCTAGCAGGGAATTCTCTGCCTGCTTTTCCCCAGTGCTCTGCAAGCTCTCCAGGGCAACATAAAATCTGGGGCTCTGTGCTTTCTTTCCTTCTGAACAAGTGTTAGTGTTTTCTGCACAAACGCGATTCTGCGAAGCAATGTGAACACTTGTACTTCCCAGGCACAGAGAAGGTGCTAGCAGGGAATTCTCTGCCTGCCTTTCCCCAGTGCTCTGCAAGCTCTCCAGGGCAACATAAAATCTGGGGCTCTGTGCTTTCTTTCCTTCTGAACAAGTGTTAGTGTTTTCTGCACAAACGCGATTCTGCGAAGCAATGTGAACACTTTTGCTTCCCAGGCACAGAGAAGGTGCTAGCAGGGAATTCTCTGCCTGCTTTTCCCCAGTGCTCTGCAAGCTCTCCAGGGCAACATAAAATCTGGGGCTCTGGGCTTTCTTTCCTTCTGAACAAGTGTTAGTGTTTTCTGCACAAACGCGATTCTGCGAAGCAATGTGAACACTTGTGCTTCCCAGGCACAGAGAAGGTGCTAGCAGGGAATTCTCTGCCTGCCTTTCCCCAGTGCTCTGCAAGCTCTCCAGGGCAACATAAAATGTGGGGCTCTGTGCTTTCTTTCCTTCTGAACAAGTGTTAGTGTTTTCTGCACAAACGCGATTCTGCGAAGCAATGTGAACACTTGTACTTCCCAGGCACAGAGAAGGTGCTAGCAGGGAATTCTCTGCCTGCCTTTCCCCAGTGCTCTGCAAGCTCTCCAGGGCAACATAAAATCTGGGGCTCTGTGCTTTCTTTCGTTCTGAACAAGTGTTAGTGTTTTCTGCACAAACGCGATTCTGCGAAGCAATGTGAACACTTTTGCTTCCCAGGCACAGAGAAGGTGCTAGCAGGGAATTCTCTGCCTGCCTTTCCCCAGTGCTCTGCAAGCTCTCCAGGGCAACATAAAATGTGGGGCTCTGTGCTTTCTTTCCTTCTGAACAAGTGTTAGTGTTTTCTGCACAAACGCGATTCTGCGAAGCAATGTGAACACTTTTGCTTCCCAGGCACAGAGAAGGTGCTAGCAGGGAATTCTCTGCCTGCCTTTCCCCAGTGCTCTGCAAGCTCTCCAGGGCAACATAAAATCTGGGGCTCTGTGCTTTCTTTCCTTCTGAACAAGTGTTAGTGTTTTCTGCACAAACGCGATTCTGCGAAGCAATGTGAACACTTTTGCTTCCCAGGCACAGAGAAGGTGCTTGCAGGGAATTCTCTGCCTGCCTTTCCCCAGTGCTCTGCAAGCTCTCCAAGGCAACATAAAATGTGGGGCTCTGTGCTTTCTTTCCTTCTGAACAAGTGTTAGTGTTTTCTGCACAAACGCGATTCTGCGAAGCAATGTGAACACTTGTGCTTCCCAGGCACAGAGAAGGTGCTAGCAGGGAATTCTCTGCCTGCCTTTCCCCAGTGCTCTGCAAGCTCTCCAGGGCAACAGAAAATCTGGGGCTCTGTGCTTTCTTTCCTTCTGAACAAGTGTTAGTGTTTTCTGCACAAACGCGATTCTGCGAAGCAATGTGAACACTTGTACTTCCCAGGCACAGAGAAGGTGCTAGCAGGGAATTCTCTGCCTGCCTTTCCCCAGTGCTCTGCAAGCTCTCCAGGGCAACATAAAATCTGGGGCTCTGTGCTTTCTTTCCTTCTGAACAAGTGTTAGTGTTTTCTGCACAAACGCGATTCTGCGAAGCAATGTGAACACTTTTGCTTCCCAGGCACAGAGAAGGTGCTAGCAGGGAATTCTCTGCCTGCTTTTCCCCAGTGCTCTGCAAGCTCTCCAGGGCAACATAAAATCTGGGGCTCTGTGCTTTCTTTCCTTCTGAACAAGTGTTAGTGTTTTCTGCACAAACGCGATTCTGAGAAGCAATGTGAACACTTGTACTTCCCAGGCACAGAGAAGGTGCTAGCAGGGAATTCTCTGCCTGCTTTTCCCCAGTGCTCTGCAAGCTCTCCAGGGCAACATAAAATCTGGGGCTCTGTGCTTTCTTTCCTTCTGAACAAGTGTTAGTGTTTTCTGCACAAACGCGATTCTGCAAAGCAATGTGAACACTTGTGCTTCCCAGGCACAGAGAAGGTGCTAGCAGGGAATTCTCTGCCTGCCTTTCCCCAGTGCTCTGCAAGCTCTCCAGGGCAACATAAAATCTGGGGCTCTGTGCTTTCTTTCCTTCTGAACAAGTGTTAGTGTTTTCTGCACAAACGCGATTCTGCGAAGCAATGTGAACACTTTTGCTTCCCAGGCACAGAGAAGGTGCTAGCAGGGAATTCTCTGCCTGCTTTTCCCCAGTGCTCTGCAAGCTCTCCAGGGCAACATAAAATCTGGGGCTCTGGGCTTTCTTTCCTTCTGAACAAGTGTTAGTGTTTTCTGCACAAACGCGATTCTGAGAAGCAATCGGAACACTTTTGCTTCCCAGGCACAGAGAAGGTGCTAGCAGGGAATTCTCTGCCTGCCTTTCCCCAGTGCTCTGCAAGCTCTCCAGGGCAACATAAAATCTGGGGCTCTGTGCTTTCTTTCCTTCTGAACAAGTGTTAGTGTTTTCTGCACAAACGCGATTCTGCGAAGCAATGTGAACACTTGTACTTCCCAGGCACAGAGAAGGTGCTAGCAGGGAATTCTCTGCCTGCCTTTCCCCAGTGCTCTGCAAGCTCTCCAGGGCAACATAAAATCTGGGGCTCTGTGCTTTCTTTCCTTCTGAACAAGTGTTAGTGTTTTCTGCACAAACGCGATTCTGCGAAGCAATGTGAACACTTTTGCTTCCCAGGCACAGAGAAGGTGCTAGCAGGGAATTCTCTGCCTGCTTTTCCCCAGTGCTCTGCAATCTCTCCAGGGCAACATAAAATCTGGGGCTCTGTGCTTTCTTTCCTTCTGAACAAGTGTTAGTGTTTTCTGCACAAACGCGATTCTGCGAAGCAATGTGAACACTTGTACTTCCCAGGCACAGAGAAGGTGCTAGCAGGGAATTCTCTGCCTGCCTTTCCCCAGTGCTCTGCAAGCTCTCCAGGGCAACATAAAATCTGGGGCTCTGTGCTTTCTTTCCTTCTGAACAAGTGTTAGTGTTTTCTGCACAAACGCGATTCTGCGAAGCAATGTGAACACTTGTGCTTCCCAGGCACAGAGAAGGTGCTAGCAGGGAATTCTCTGCCTGCCTTTCCCCAGTGCTCTGCAAGCTCTCCAGGGCAACATAAAATCTGGGGCTCTGGGCTTTCTTTCCTTCTGAACAAGTGTTAGTGTTTTCTGCACAAACGCGATTCTGCGAAGCAATGTGAACACTTGTGCTTCCCAGGCACAGAGAAGGTGCTAGCAGGGAATTCTCTGCCTGCCTTTCCCCAGTGCTCTGCAAGCTCTCCAGGGCAACATAAAATCTGGGGCTCTGTGCTTTCTTTCCTTCTGAACAAGTGTTAGTGTTTTCTGCACAAACGCGATTCTGCGAAGCAATGTGAACACTTGTACTTCCCAGGCACAGAGAAGGTGCTAGCAGGGAATTCTCTGCCTGCCTTTCCCCAGTGCTCTGCAAGCTCTCCAGGGCAACATAAAATCTGGGGCTCTGTGCTTTCTTTCCTTCTGAACAAGTGTTAGTGTTTTCTGCACAAACGCGATTCTGCGAAGCAATGTGAACACTTTTGCTTCCCAGGCACAGAGAAGGTGCTAGCAGGGAATTCTCTGCCTGCTTTTCCCCAGTGCTCTGCAAGCTCTCCAGGGCAACATAAAATCTGGGGCTCTGTGCTTTCTTTCCTTCTGAACAAGTGTTAGTGTTTTCTGCACAAACGCGATTCTGCGAAGCAATGTGAACACTTGTACTTCCCAGGCACAGAGAAGGTGCTAGCAGGGAATTCTCTGCCTGCCTTTCCCCAGTGCTCTGCAAGCTCTCCAGGGCAACATAAAATCTGGGGCTCTGTGCTTTCTTTCCTTCTGAACAAGTGTTAGTGTTTTCTGCACAAACGCGATTCTGCGAAGCAATGTGAACACTTTTGCTTCCCAGGCACAGAGAAGGTGCTAGCAGGGAATTCTCTGCCTGCTTTTCCCCAGTGCTCTGCAAGCTCTCCAGGGCAACATAAAATCTGGGGCTCTGTGCTTTCTTTCCTTCTGAACAAGTGTTAGTGTTTTCTGCACAAACGCGATTCTGCGAAGCAATGTGAACACTTGTACTTCCCAGGCACAGAGAAGGTGCTAGCAGGGAATTCTCTGCCTGCCTTTCCCCAGTGCTCTGCAAGCTCTCCAGGGCAACATAAAATCTGGGGCTCTGTGCTTTCTTTCGTTCTGAACAAGTGTTAGTGTTTTCTGCACAAACGCGATTCTGCGAAGCAATGTGAACACTTTTGCTTCCCAGGCACAGAGAAGGTGCTAGCAGGGAATTCTCTGCCTGCTTTTCCCCAGTGCTCTGCAAGCTCTCCAGGGCAACATAAAATCTGGGGCTCTGGGCTTTCTTTCCTTCTGAACAAGTGTTAGTGTTTTCTGCACAAACGCGATTCTGCGAAGCAATGTGAACACTTGTGCTTCCCAGGCACAGAGAAGGTGCTAGCAGGGAATTCTCTGCCTGCCTTTCCCCAGTGCTCTGCAAGCTCTCCAGGGCAACATAAAATGTGGGGCTCTGTGCTTTCTTTCCTTCTGAACAAGTGTTAGTGTTTTCTGCACAAACGCGATTCTGCGAAGCAATGTGAACACTTGTACTTCCCAGGCACAGAGAAGGTGCTAGCAGGGAATTCTCTGCCTGCCTTTCCCCAGTGCTCTGCAAGCTCTCCAGGGCAACATAAAATCTGGGGCTCTGTGCTTTCTTTCCTTCTGAACAAGTGTTAGTGTTTTCTGCACAAACGCGATTCTGCGAAGCAATGTGAACACTTTTGCTTCCCAGGCACAGAGAAGGTGCTAGCAGGGAATTCTCTGCCTGCCTTTCCCCAGTGCTCTGCAAGCTCTCCAGGGCAACATAAAATCTGGGGCTCTGTGCTTTCTTTCCTTCTGAACAAGTGTTAGTGTTTTCTGCACAAACGCGATTCTGCGAAGCAATGTGAACACTTTTGCTTCCCAGGCACAGAGAAGGTGCTAGCAGGGAATTCTCTGCCTGCCTTTCCCCAGTGCTCTGCAAGCTCTCCAGGGCAACATAAAATCTGGGGCTCTGGGCTTTCTTTCCTTCTGAACAAGTGTTAGTGTTTTCTGCACAAACGCGATTCTGCGAAGCAATGTGAACACTTGTACTTCCCAGGCACAGAGAAGGTGCTAGCAGGGAATTCTCTGCCTGCCTTTCCCCAGTGCTCTGCAAGCTCTCCAGGGCAACATAAAATCTGGGGCTCTGTGCTTTCTTTCCTTCTGAACAAGTGTTAGTGTTTTCTGCACAAACGCGATTCTGCGAAGCAATGTGAACACTTGTACTTCCCAGGCACAGAGAAGGTGCTAGCAGGGAATTCTCTGCCTGCTTTTCCCCAGTGCTCTGCAAGCTCTCCAGGGCAACATAAAATCTGGGGCTCTGTGCTTTCTTTCCTTCTGAACAAGTGTTAGTGTTTTCTGCACAAACGCGATTCTGCGAAGCAATGTGAACACTTTTGCTTCCCAGGCACAGAGAAGGTGCTTGCAGGGAATTCTCTGCCTGCCTTTCCCCAGTGCTCTGCAAGCTCTCCAAGGCAACATAAAATGTGGGGCTCTGTGCTTTCTTTCCTTCTGAACAAGTGTTAGTGTTTTCTGCACAAACGCGATTCTGCGAAGCAATGTGAACACTTGTGCTTCCCAGGCACAGAGAAGGTGCTAGCAGGGAATTCTCTGCCTGTCTTTCCCCAGTGCTCTGCAAGCTCTCCAGGGCAACAGAAAATCTGGGGCTCTGTGCTTTCTTTCCTTCTGAACAAGTGTTAGTGTTTTCTGCACAAACGCGATTCTGAGAAGCAATGTGAACACTTGTACTTCCCAGGCACAGAGAAGGTGCTAGCAGGGAATTCTCTGCCTGCCTTTCCCCAGTGCTCTGCAAGCTCTCCAGGGCAACATAAAATCTGGGGCTCTGTGCTTTCTTTCCTTCTGAACAAGTGTTAGTGTTTTCTGCACAAACGCGATTCTGCGAAGCAATGTGAACACTTTTGCTTCCCAGGCACAGAGAAGGTGCTAGCAGGGAATTCTCTGCCTGCTTTTCCCCAGTGCTCTGCAAGCTCTCCAGGGCAACATAAAATCTGGGGCTCTGTGCTTTCTTTCCTTCTGAACAAGTGTTAGTGTTTTCTGCACAAACGCGATTCTGAGAAGCAATGTGAACACTTGTACTTCCCAGGCACAGAGAAGGTGCTAGCAGGGAATTCTCTGCCTGCTTTTCCCCAGTGCTCTGCAAGCTCTCCAGGGCAACATAAAATCTGGGGCTCTGTGCTTTCTTTCCTTCTGAACAAGTGTTAGTGTTTTCTGCACAAACGCGATTCTGCGAAGCAATGTGAACACTTTTGCTTCCCAGGCACAGAGAAGGTGCTTGCAGGGAATTCTCTGCCTGCCTTTCCCCAGTGCTCTGCAAGCTCTCCAAGGCAACATAAAACGTGGGGCTCTGTGCTTTCTTTCCTTCTGAACAAGTGTTAGTGTTTTCTGCACAAACGCGATTCTGCGAAGCAATGTGAACACTTGTGCTTCCCAGGCACAGAGAAGGTGCTAGCAGGGAATTCTCTGCCTGCCTTTCCCCAGTGCTCTGCAAGCTCTCCAGGGCAACATAAAATCTGGGGCTCTGTGCTTTCTTTCCTTCTGAACAAGTGTTAGTGTTTTCTGCACAAACGCGATTCTGCGAAGCAATGTGAACACTTGTACTTCCCAGGCACAGAGAAGGTGCTAGCAGGGAATTCTCTGCCTGCCTTTCCCCAGTGCTCTGCAAGCTCTCCAGGGCAACATAAAATCTGGGGCTCTGTGCTTTCTTTCCTTCTGAACAAGTGTTAGTGTTTTCTGCACAAACGCGATTCTGCGAAGCAATGTGAACACTTTTGCTTCCCAGGCACAGAGAAGGTGCTAGCAGGGAATTCTCTGCCTGCTTTTCCCCAGTGCTCTGCAAGCTCTCCAGGGCAACATAAAATCTGGGGCTCTGTGCTTTCTTTCCTTCTGAACAAGTGTTAGTGTTTTCTGCACAAACGCGATTCTGAGAAGCAATGTGAACACTTGTACTTCCCAGGCACAGAGAAGGTGCTAGCAGGGAATTCTCTGCCTGCTTTTCCCCAGTGCTCTGCAAGCTCTCCAGGGCAACATAAAATCTGGGGCTCTGTGCTTTCTTTCCTTCTGAACAAGTGTTAGTGTTTTCTGCACAAACGCGATTCTGCGAAGCAATGTGAACACTTTTGCTTCCCAGGCACAGAGAAGGTGCTTGCAGGGAATTCTCTGCCTGCCTTTCCCCAGTGCTCTGCAAGCTCTCCAAGGCAACATAAAACGTGGGGCTCTGTGCTTTCTTTCCTTCTGAACAAGTGTTAGTGTTTTCTGCACAAACGCGATTCTGCGAAGCAATGTGAACACTTGTGCTTCCCAGGCACAGAGAAGGTGCTAGCAGGGAATTCTCTGCCTGCCTTTCCCCAGTGCTCTGCAAGCTCTCCAGGGCAACATAAAATCTGGGGCTCTGTGCTTTCTTTCCTTCTGAACAAGTGTTAGTGTTTTCTGCACAAACGCGATTCTGCGAAGCAATGTGAACACTTGTACTTCCCAGGCACAGAGAAGGTGCTAGCAGGGAATTCTCTGCCTGCCTTTCCCCAGTGCTCTGCAAGCTCTCCAGGGCAACATAAAATCTGGGGCTCTGTGCTTTCTTTCCTTCTGAACAAGTGTTAGTGTTTTCTGCACAAACGCGATTCTGCGAAGCAATGTGAACACTTTTGCTTCCCAGGCACAGAGAAGGTGCTAGCAGGGAATTCTCTGCCTGCTTTTCCCCAGTGCTCTGCAAGCTCTCCAGGGCAACATAAAATCTGGGGCTCTGGGCTTTCTTTCCTTCTGAACAAGTGTTAGTGTTTTCTGCACAAACGCGATTCTGAGAAGCAATCGGAACACTTTTGCTTCCCAGGCACAGAGAAGGTGCTAGCAGGGAATTCTCTGCCTGCCTTTCCCCAGTGCTCTGCAAGCTCTCCAGGGCAACATAAAATCTGGGGCTCTGTGCTTTCTTTCCTTCTGAACAAGTGTTAGTGTTTTCTGCACAAACGCGATTCTGCGAAGCAATGTGAACACTTGTACTTCCCAGGCACAGAGAAGGTGCTAGCAGGGAATTCTCTGCCTGCCTTTCCCCAGTGCTCTGCAAGCTCTCCAGGGCAACATAAAATCTGGGGCTCTGTGCTTTCTTTCCTTCTGAACAAGTGTTAGTGTTTTCTGCACAAACGCGATTCTGCGAAGCAATGTGAACACTTTTGCTTCCCAGGCACAGAGAAGGTGCTAGCAGGGAATTCTCTGCCTGCTTTTCCCCAGTGCTCTGCAATCTCTCCAGGGCAACATAAAATCTGGGGCTCTGTGCTTTCTTTCCTTCTGAACAAGTGTTAGTGTTTTCTGCACAAACGCGATTCTGCGAAGCAATGTGAACACTTGTACTTCCCAGGCACAGAGAAGGTGCTAGCAGGGAATTCTCTGCCTGCCTTTCCCCAGTGCTCTGCAAGCTCTCCAGGGCAACATAAAATCTGGGGCTCTGTGCTTTCTTTCCTTCTGAACAAGTGTTAGTGTTTTCTGCACAAACGCGATTCTGCGAAGCAATGTGAACACTTGTGCTTCCCAGGCACAGAGAAGGTGCTAGCAGGGAATTCTCTGCCTGCCTTTCCCCAGTGCTCTGCAAGCTCTCCAGGGCAACATAAAATCTGGGGCTCTGTGCTTTCTTTCCTTCTGAACAAGTGTTAGTGTTTTCTGCACAAACGCGATTCTGCGAAGCAATGTGAACACTTTTGCTTCCCAGGCACAGAGAAGGTGCTAGCAGGGAATTCTCTGCCTGCTTTTCCCCAGTGCTCTGCAAGCTCTCCAGGGCAACATAAAATCTGGGGCTCTGTGCTTTCTTTCCTTCTGAACAAGTGTTAGTGTTTTCTGCACAAACGCGATTCTGCGAAGCAATGTGAACACTTGTACTTCCCAGGCACAGAGAAGGTGCTAGCAGGGAATTCTCTGCCTGCCTTTCCCCAGTGCTCTGCAAGCTCTCCAGGGCAACATAAAATCTGGGGCTCTGTGCTTTCTTTCCTTCTGAACAAGTGTTAGTGTTTTCTGCACAAACGCGATTCTGCGAAGCAATGTGAACACTTGTGCTTCCCAGGCACAGAGAAGGTGCTAGCAGGGAATTCTCTGCCTGCTTTTCCCCAGTGCTCTGCAAGCTCTCCAGGGCAACATAAAATCTGGGGCTCTGTGCTTTCTTTCCTTCTGAACAAGTGTTAGTGTTTTCTGCACAAACGCGATTCTGAGAAGCAATGTGAACACTTGTACTTCCCAGGCACAGAGAAGGTGCTAGCAGGGAATTCTCTGCCTGCCTTTCCCCAGTGCTCTGCAAGCTCTCCAGGGCAACATAAAATCTGGGGCTCTGTGCTTTCTTTCCTTCTGAACAAGTGTTAGTGTTTTCTGCACAAACGCGATTCTGCGAAGCAATGTGAACACTTTTGCTTCCCAGGCACAGAGAAGGTGCTAGCAGGGAATTCTCTGCCTGCCTTTCCCCAGTGCTCTGCAAGCTCTCCAGGGCAACATAAAATCTGGGGCTCTGTGCTTTCTTTCCTTCTGAACAAGTGTTAGTGTTTTCTGCACAAACGCGATTCTGCGAAGCAATGTGAACACTTTTGCTTCCCAGGCACAGAGAAGGTGCTAGCAGGGAATTCTCTGCCTGCTTTTCCCCAGTGCTCTGCAAGCTCTCCAGGGCAACATAAAATCTGGGGCTCTGTGCTTTCTTTCCTTCTGAACAAGTGTTAGTGTTTTCTGCACAAACGCGATTCTGCGAAGCAATGTGAACACTTGTGCTTCCCAGGCACAGAGAAGGTGCTAGCAGGGAATTCTCTGCCTGCCTTTCCCCAGTGCTCTGCAAGCTCTCCAGGGCAACATAAAATGTGGGGCTCTGTGCTTTCTTTCCTTCTGAACAAGTGTTAGTGTTTTCTGCACAAACGCGATTCTGCGAAGCAATGTGAACACTTGTACTTCCCAGGCACAGAGAAGGTGCTAGCAGGGAATTCTCTGCCTGCCTTTCCCCAGTGCTCTGCAAGCTCTCCAGGGCAACATAAAATCTGGGGCTCTGTGCTTTCTTTCGTTCTGAACAAGTGTTAGTGTTTTCTGCACAAACGCGATTCTGCGAAGCAATGTGAACACTTTTGCTTCCCAGGCACAGAGAAGGTGCTAGCAGGGAATTCTCTGCCTGCCTTTCCCCAGTGCTCTGCAAGCTCTCCAGGGCAACATAAAATGTGGGGCTCTGTGCTTTCTTTCCTTCTGAACAAGTGTTAGTGTTTTCTGCACAAACGCGATTCTGCGAAGCAATGTGAACACTTGTGCTTCCCAGGCACAGAGAAGGTGCTAGCAGGGAATTCTCTGCCTGCCTTTCCCCAGTGCTCTGCAAGCTCTCCAGGGCAACATAAAATCTGGGGCTCTGGGCTTTCTTTCCTTCTGAACAAGTGTTAGTGTTTTCTGCACAAACGCGATTCTGCGAAGCAATGTGAACACTTGTACTTCCCAGGCACAGAGAAGGTGCTAGCAGGGAATTCTCTGCCTGCTTTTCCCCAGTGCTCTGCAAGCTCTCCAGGGCAACATAAAATCTGGGGCTCTGTGCTTTCTTTCCTTCTGAACAAGTGTTAGTGTTTTCTGCACAAACGCGATTCTGCGAAGCAATGTGAACACTTTTGCTTCCCAGGCACAGAGAAGGTGCTTGCAGGGAATTCTCTGCCTGCCTTTCCCCAGTGCTCTGCAAGCTCTCCAAGGCAACATAAAATGTGGGGCTCTGTGCTTTCTTTCCTTCTGAACAAGTGTTAGTGTTTTCTGCACAAACGCGATTCTGCGAAGCAATGTGAACACTTGTGCTTCCCAGGCACAGAGAAGGTGCTAGCAGGGAATTCTCTGCCTGCCTTTCCCCAGTGCTCTGCAAGCTCTCCAGGGCAACAGAAAATCTGGGGCTCTGTGCTTTCTTTCCTTCTGAACAAGTGTTAGTGTTTTCTGCACAAACGCGATTCTGCGAAGCAATGTGAACACTTGTACTTCCCAGGCACAGAGAAGGTGCTAGCAGGGAATTCTCTGCCTGCCTTTCCCCAGTGCTCTGCAAGCTCTCCAGGGCAACATAAAATCTGGGGCTCTGTGCTTTCTTTCCTTCTGAACAAGTGTTAGTGTTTTCTGCACAAACGCGATTCTGCGAAGCAATGTGAACACTTTTGCTTCCCAGGCACAGAGAAGGTGCTAGCAGGGAATTCTCTGCCTGCTTTTCCCCAGTGCTCTGCAAGCTCTCCAGGGCAACATAAAATCTGGGGCTCTGTGCTTTCTTTCCTTCTGAACAAGTGTTAGTGTTTTCTGCACAAACGCGATTCTGAGAAGCAATGTGAACACTTGTACTTCCCAGGCACAGAGAAGGTGCTAGCAGGGAATTCTCTGCCTGCTTTTCCCCAGTGCTCTGCAAGCTCTCCAGGGCAACATAAAATCTGGGGCTCTGTGCTTTCTTTCCTTCTGAACAAGTGTTAGTGTTTTCTGCACAAACGCGATTCTGCGAAGCAATGTGAACACTTTTGCTTCCCAGGCACAGAGAAGGTGCTTGCAGGGAATTCTCTGCCTGCCTTTCCCCAGTGCTCTGCAAGCTCTCCAAGGCAACATAAAACGTGGGGCTCTGTGCTTTCTTTCCTTCTGAACAAGTGTTAGTGTTTTCTGCACAAACGCGATTCTGCGAAGCAATGTGAACACTTGTGCTTCCCAGGCACAGAGAAGGTGCTAGCAGGGAATTCTCTGCCTGCCTTTCCCCAGTGCTCTGCAAGCTCTCCAGGGCAACATAAAATCTGGGGCTCTGTGCTTTCTTTCCTTCTGAACAAGTGTTAGTGTTTTCTGCACAAACGCGATTCTGCGAAGCAATGTGAACACTTGTACTTCCCAGGCACAGAGAAGGTGCTAGCAGGGAATTCTCTGCCTGCCTTTCCCCAGTGCTCTGCAAGCTCTCCAGGGCAACATAAAATCTGGGGCTCTGGGCTTTCTTTCCTTCTGAACAAGTGTTAGTGTTTTCTGCACAAACGCGATTCTGCGAAGCAATGTGAACACTTGTGCTTCCCAGGCACAGAGAAGGTGCTAGCAGGGAATTCTCTGCCTGCCTTCCCCAGTGCTCTGCAAGCTCTCCAGGGCAACATAAAATCTGGGGCTCTGTGCTTTCTTTCCTTCTGAACAAGTGTTAGTGTTTTCTGCACAAACGCGATTCTAAGAAGCAATGTGAACACTTGTACTTCCCAGGCACAGAGAAGGTGCTAGCAGGGAATTCTCTGCCTGCCTTTCCCCAGTGCTCTGCAAGCTCTCCAGGGCAACATAAAATCTGGGGCTCTGTGCTTTCTTTCCTTCTGAACAAGTGTTAGTGTTTTCTGCACAAACGCGATTCTGCGAAGCAATGTGAACACTTTTGCTTCCCAGGCACAGAGAAGGTGCTAGCAGGGAATTCTCTGCCTGCTTTTCCCCAGTGCTCTGCAAGCTCTCCAGGGCAACATAAAATCTGGGGCTCTGGGCTTTCTTTCCTTCTGAACAAGTGTTAGTGTTTTCTGCACAAACGCGATTCTGCGAAGCAATGTGAACACTTGTGCTTCCCAGGCACAGAGAAGGTGCTAGCAGGGAATTCTCTGCCTGCCTTTCCCCAGTGCTCTGCAAGCTCTCCAGGGCAACATAAAATCTGGGGCTCTGTGCTTTCTTTCCTTCTGAACAAGTGTTAGTGTTTTCTGCACAAACGCGATTCTGCGAAGCAATGTGAACACTTGTACTTCCCAGGCACAGAGAAGGTGCTAGCAGGGAATTCTCTGCCTGCCTTTCCCCAGTGCTCTGCAAGCTCTCCAGGGCAACATAAAATGTGGGGCTCTGTGCTTTCTTTCCTTCTGAACAAGTGTTAGTGTTTTCTGCACAAACGCGATTCTGCGAAGCAATGTGAACACTTTTGCTTCCCAGGCACAGAGAAGGTGCTAGCAGGGAATTCTCTGCCTGCCTTTCCCCAGTGCTCTGCAAGCTCTCCAGGGCAACATAAAATCTGGGGCTCTGGGCTTTCTTTCCTTCTGAACAAGTGTTAGTGTTTTCTGCACAAACGCGATTCTGCGAAGCAATGTGAACACTTGTACTTCCCAGGCACAGAGAAGGTGCTAGCAGGGAATTCTCTGCCTGCCTTTCCCCAGTGCTCTGCAAGCTCTCCAGGGCAACATAAAATCTGGGGCTCTGTGCTTTCTTTCCTTCTGAACAAGTGTTAGTGTTTTCTGCACAAACGCGATTCTGCGAAGCAATGTGAACACTTGTACTTCCCAGGCACAGAGAAGGTGCTAGCAGGGAATTCTCTGCCTGCTTTTCCCCAGTGCTCTGCAAGCTCTCCAGGGCAACATAAAATCTGGGGCTCTGTGCTTTCTTTCCTTCTGAACAAGTGTTAGTGTTTTCTGCACAAACGCGATTCTGCGAAGCAATGTGAACACTTTTGCTTCCCAGGCACAGAGAAGGTGCTTGCAGGGAATTCTCTGCCTGCCTTTCCCCAGTGCTCTGCAAGCTCTCCAAGGCAACATAAAATGTGGGGCTCTGTGCTTTCTTTCCTTCTGAACAAGTGTTAGTGTTTTCTGCACAAACGCGATTCTGCGAAGCAATGTGAACACTTGTGCTTCCCAGGCACAGAGAAGGTGCTAGCAGGGAATTCTCTGCCTGCCTTTCCCCAGTGCTCTGCAAGCTCTCCAGGGCAACATAAAATCTGGGGCTCTGTGCTTTCTTTCCTTCTGAACAAGTGTTAGTGTTTTCTGCACAAACGCGATTCTGCGAAGCAATGTGAACACTTGTACTTCCCAGGCACAGAGAAGGTGCTAGCAGGGAATTTTCTGCCTGCCTTTCCCCAGTGCTCTGCAAGCTCTCCAGGGCAACATAAAATCTGGGGCTCTGGGCTTTCTTTCCTTCTGAACAAGTGTTAGTGTTTTCTGCACAAACGCGATTCTGCGAAGCAATGTGAACACTTGTGCTTCCCAGGCACAGAGAAGGTGCTAGCAGGGAATTCTCTGCCTGCCTTTCCCCAGTGCTCTGCAAGCTCTCCAGGGCAACATAAAATCTGGGGCTCTGTGCTTTCTTTCCTTCTGAACAAGTGTTAGTGTTTTCTGCACAAACGCGATTCTAAGAAGCAATGTGAACACTTGTACTTCCCAGGCACAGAGAAGGTGCTAGCAGGGAATTCTCTGCCTGCCTTTCCCCAGTGCTCTGCAAGCTCTCCAGGGCAACATAAAATCTGGGGCTCTGTGCTTTCTTTCCTTCTGAACAAGTGTTAGTGTTTTCTGCACAAACGCGATTCTGCGAAGCAATGTGAACACTTTTGCTTCCCAGGCACAGAGAAGGTGCTAGCAGGGAATTCTCTGCCTGCTTTTCCCCAGTGCTCTGCAAGCTCTCCAGGGCAACATAAAATCTGGGGCTCTGGGCTTTCTTTCCTTCTGAACAAGTGTTAGTGTTTTCTGCACAAACGCGATTCTGCGAAGCAATGTGAACACTTGTACTTCCCAGGCACAGAGAAGGTGCTAGCAGGGAATTCTCTGCCTGCCTTTCCCCAGTGCTCTGCAAGCTCTCCAGGGCAACATAAAATCTGGGGCTCTGTGCTTTCTTTCGTTCTGAACAAGTGTTAGTGTTTTCTGCACAAACGCGATTCTGCGAAGCAATGTGAACACTTTTGCTTCCCAGGCACAGAGAAGGTGCTAGCAGGGAATTCTCTGCCTGCCTTTCCCCAGTGCTCTGCAAGCTCTCCAGGGCAACATAAAATCTGGGGCTCTGTGCTTTCTTTCCTTCTGAACAAGTGTTAGTGTTTTCTGCACAAACGCGATTCTGCGAAGCAATGTGAACACTTTTGCTTCCCAGGCACAGAGAAGGTGCTAGCAGGGAATTCTCTGCCTGCCTTTCCCCAGTGCTCTGCAAGCTCTCCAGGGCAACATAAAATCTGGGGCTCTGGGCTTTCTTTCCTTCTGAACAAGTGTTAGTGTTTTCTGCACAAACGCGATTCTGCGAAGCAATGTGAACACTTGTACTTCCCAGGCACAGAGAAGGTGCTAGCAGGAAATTCTCTGCCTGCCTTTCCCCAGTGCTCTGCAAGCTCTCCAGGGCAACATAAAATCTGGGGCTCTGTGCTTTCTTTCCTTCTGAACAAGTGTTAGTGTTTTCTGCACAAACGCGATTCTGCGAAGCAATGTGAACACTTGTACTTCCCAGGCACAGAGAAGGTGCTAGCAGGGAATTCTCTGCCTGCTTTTCCCCAGTGCTCTGCAAGCTCTCCAGGGCAACATAAAATCTGGGGCTCTGTGCTTTCTTTCGTTCTGAACAAGTGTTAGTGTTTTTCTGCACAAACGCTATTCTGAGAAGCAATGGGAACACTTTTGCTTCCCAGGCACAGAGAAGGTGCTAGCAGGGAATTCTCTGCCTGCTTTTCCCCAGTGCTCTGCAAGCTCTCCAGGGCAACATAAAATCTGGGGCTCTGTGCTTTCTTTCCTTCTGAACAAGTGTTAGTGTTTTCTGCACAAACGCGATTCTGCGAAGCAATGTGAACACTTTTGCTTCCCAGGCACAGAGAAGGTGCTAGCAGGGAATTCTCTGCCTGCTTTTCCCCAGTGCTCTGCAAGCTCTCCAGGGCAACATAAAATCTGGGGCTCTGGGCTTTCTTTCCTTCTGAACAAGTGTTAGTGTTTTCTGCACAAACGCGATTCTGCGAAGCAATGTGAACACTTTTGCTTCCCAGGCACAGAGAAGGTGCTTGCAGGGAATTCTCTGCCTGCCTTTCCCCAGTGCTCTGCAAGCTCTCCAGGGCAACATAAAATCTGGGGCTCTGTGCTTTCTTTCCTTCTGAACAAGTGTTAGTGTTTTCTGCACAAACGCGATTCTGCGAAGCAATGTGAACACTTGTGCTTCCCAGGCACAGAGAAGGTGCTAGCAGGGAATTCTCTGCCTGCCTTTCCCCAGTGCTCTGCAAGCTCTCCAGGGCAACATAAAATCTGGGGCTCTGTGCTTTCTTTCCTTCTGAACAAGTGTTAGTGTTTTCTGCACAAACGCGATTCTGCGAAGCAATGTGAACACTTGTACTTCCCAGGCACAGAGAAGGTGCTAGCAGGGAATTCTCTGCCTGCCTTTCCCCAGTGCTCTGCAAGCTCTCCAGGGCAACATAAAATCTGGGGCTCTGTGCTTTCTTTCGTTCTGAACAAGTGTTAGTGTTTTCTGCACAAACGCGATTCTGCGAAGCAATGTGAACACTTTTGCTTCCCAGGCACAGAGAAGGTGCTAGCAGGGAATTCTCTGCCTGCTTTTCCCCAGTGCTCTGCAAGCTCTCCAGGGCAACAGAAAATCTGGGGCTCTGTGCTTTCTTTCCTTCTGAACAAGTGTTAGTGTTTTCTGCACAAACGCGATTCTGCGAAGCAATGTGAACACTTGTACTTCCCAGGCACAGAGAAGGTGCTAGCAGGGAATTCTCTGCCTGCCTTTCCCCAGTGCTCTGCAAGCTCTCCAGGGCAACATAAAATCTGGGGCTCTGTGCTTTCTTTCCTTCTGAACAAGTGTTAGTGTTTTCTGCACAAACGCGATTCTGCGAAGCAATGTGAACACTTTTGCTTCCCAGGCACAGAGAAGGTGCTAGCAGGGAATTCTCTGCCTGCTTTTCCCCAGTGCTCTGCAAGCTCTCCAGGGCAACATAAAATCTGGGGCTCTGTGCTTTCTTTCCTTCTGAACAAGTGTTAGTGTTTTCTGCACAAACGCGATTCTGCGAAGCAATGTGAACACTTTTGCTTCCCAGGCACAGAGAAGGTGCTAGCAGGGAATTCTCTGCCTGCCTTTCCCCAGTGCTCTGCAAGCTCTCCAGGGCAACATAAAATCTGGGGCTCTGTGCTTTCTTTCCTTCTGAACAAGTGTTAGTGTTTTCTGCACAAACGCGATTCTGCGAAGCAATGTGAACACTTTTGCTTCCCAGGCACAGAGAAGGTGCTAGCAGGGAATTCTCTGCCTGCCTTTCCCCAGTGCTCTGCAAGCTCTCCAGGGCAACATAAAATCTGGGGCTCTGGGCTTTCTTTCCTTCTGAACAAGTGTTAGTGTTTTCTGCACAAACGCGATTCTGCGAAGCAATGTGAACACTTGTACTTCCCAGGCACAGAGAAGGTGCTAGCAGGGAATTCTCTGCCTGCCTTTCCCCAGTGCTCTGCAAGCTCTCCAGGGCAACATAAAATCTGGGGCTCTGTGCTTTCTTTCCTTCTGAACAAGTGTTAGTGTTTTCTGCACAAACGCGATTCTGCGAAGCAATGTGAACACTTGTACTTCCCAGGCACAGAGAAGGTGCTAGCAGAGAATTCTCTGCCTGCTTTTCCCCAGTGCTCTGCAAGCTCTCCAGGGCAACATAAAATCTGGGGCTCTGTGCTTTCTTTCGTTCTGAACAAGTGTTAGTGTTTTTCTGCACAAACGCTATTCTGAGAAGCAATGGGAACACTTTTGCTTCCCAGGCACAGAGAAGGTGCTAGCAGGGAATTCTCTGCCTGCTTTTCCCCAGTGCTCTGCAAGCTCTCCAGGGCAACATAAAATCTGGGGCTCTGTGCTTTCTTTCCTTCTGAACAAGTGTTAGTGTTTTCTGCACAAACGCGATTCTGCGAAGCAATGTGAACACTTTTGCTTCCCAGGCACAGAGAAGGTGCTAGCAGGGAATTCTCTGCCTGCCTTTCCCCAGTGCTCTGCAAGCTCTCCAGGGCAACATAAAATCTGGGGCTCTGTGCTTTCTTTCCTTCTGAACAAGTGTTAGTGTTTTCTGCACAAACGCGATTCTGCGAAGCAATGTGAACACTTGTGCTTCCCAGGCACAGAGAAGGTGCTAGCAGGGAATTCTCTGCCTGCTTTTCCCCAGTGCTCTGCAAGCTCTCCAGGGCAACATAAAATCTGGGGCTCTGTGCTTTCTTTCCTTCTGAACAAGTGTTAGTGTTTTCTGCACAAACGCGATTCTGCGAAGCAATGTGAACACTTGTACTTCCCAGGCACAGAGAAGGTGCTAGCAGAGAATTCTCTGCCTGCTTTTCCCCAGTGCTCTGCAAGCTCTCCAGGGCAACATAAAATCTGGGGCTCTGTGCTTTCTTTCGTTCTGAACAAGTGTTAGTGTTTTTCTGCACAAACGCTATTCTGAGAAGCAATGGGAACACTTTTGCTTCCCAGGCACAGAGAAGGTGCTAGCAGGGAATTCTCTGCCTGCTTTTCCCCAGTGCTCTGCAAGCTCTCCAGGGCAACATAAAATCTGGGGCTCTGTGCTTTCTTTCCTTCTGAACAAGTGTTAGTGTTTTCTGCACAAACGCGATTCTGCGAAGCAATGTGAACACTTGTACTTCCCAGGCACAGAGAAGGTGCTAGCAGGGAATTCTCTGCCTGCCTTTCCCCAGTGCTCTGCAAGCTCTCCAGGGCAACATAAAATCTGGGGCTCTGTGCTTTCTTTCCTTCTGAACAAGTGTTCGTGTTTTCTGCACAAACGCGATTCTGCGAAGCAATGTGAACACTTGTGCTTCCCAGGCACAGAGAAGGTGCTAGCAGGGAATTCTCTGCCTGCTTTTCCCCAGTGCTCTGCAAGCTCTCCAGGGCAACATAAAATCTGGGGCTCTGTGCTTTCTTTCCTTCTGAACAAGTGTTAGTGTTTTCTGCACAAACGCGATTCTGCGAAGCAATGTGAACACTTGTACTTCCCAGGCACAGAGAAGGTGCTAGCAGGGAATTCTCTGCCTGCCTTTCCCCAGTGCTCTGCAAGCTCTCCAGGGCAACATAAAATCTGGGGCTCTGTGCTTTCTTTCCTTCTGAACAAGTGTTAGTGTTTTCTGCACAAACGCGATTCTGCGAAGCAATGTGAACACTTTTGCTTCCCAGGCACAGAGAAGGTGCTAGCAGGGAATTCTCTGCCTGCTTTTCCCCAGTGCTCTGCAAGCTCTCCAGGGCAACATAAAATCTGGGGCTCTGTGCTTTCTTTCCTTCTGAACAAGTGTTAGTGTTTTCTGCACAAACGCGATTCTGCGAAGCAATGTGAACACTTGTACTTCCCAGGCACAGAGAAGGTGCTAGCAGGGAATTCTCTGCCTGCCTTTCCCCAGTGCTCTGCAAGCTCTCCAGGGCAACATAAAATCTGGGGCTCTGTGCTTTCTTTCCTTCTGAACAAGTGTTAGTGTTTTCTGCACAAACGCGATTCTGCGAAGCAATGTGAACACTTTTGCTTCCCAGGCACAGAGAAGGTGCTAGCAGGGAATTCTCTGCCTGCTTTTCCCCAGTGCTCTGCAAGCTCTCCAGGGCAACATAAAATCTGGGGCTCTGGGCTTTCTTTCCTTCTGAACAAGTGTTAGTGTTTTCTGCACAAACGCGATTCTGCGAAGCAATGTGAACACTTGTGCTTCCCAGGCACAGAGAAGGTGCTAGCAGGGAATTCTCTGCCTGCCTTTCCCCAGTGCTCTGCAAGCTCTCCAGGGCAACATAAAATGTGGGGCTCTGTGCTTTCTTTCCTTCTGAACAAGTGTTAGTGTTTTCTGCACAAACGCGATTCTGCGAAGCAATGTGAACACTTGTACTTCCCAGGCACAGAGAAGGTGCTAGCAGGGAATTCTCTGCCTGCCTTTCCCCAGTGCTCTGCAAGCTCTCCAGGGCAACATAAAATCTGGGGCTCTGTGCTTTCTTTCCTTCTGAACAAGTGTTAGTGTTTTCTGCACAAACGCGATTCTGCGAAGCAATGTGAACACTTTTGCTTCCCAGGCACAGAGAAGGTGCTAGCAGGGAATTCTCTGCCTGCCTTTCCCCAGTGCTCTGCAAGCTCTCCAGGGCAACATAAAATGTGGGGCTCTGTGCTTTCTTTCCTTCTGAACAAGTGTTAGTGTTTTCTGCACAAACGCGATTCTGCGAAGCAATGTGAACACTTTTGCTTCCCAGGCACAGAGAAGGTGCTAGCAGGGAATTCTCTGCCTGCCTTTCCCCAGTGCTCTGCAAGCTCTCCAGGGCAACATAAAATCTGGGGCTCTGTGCTTTCTTTCCTTCTGAACAAGTGTTAGTGTTTTCTGCACAAACGCGATTCTGCGAAGCAATGTGAACACTTTTGCTTCCCAGGCACAGAGAAGGTGCTTGCAGGGAATTCTCTGCCTGCCTTTCCCCAGTGCTCTGCAAGCTCTCCAAGGCAACATAAAATGTGGGGCTCTGTGCTTTCTTTCCTTCTGAACAAGTGTTAGTGTTTTCTGCACAAACGCGATTCTGCGAAGCAATGTGAACACTTGTGCTTCCCAGGCACAGAGAAGGTGCTAGCAGGGAATTCTCTGCCTGCCTTTCCCCAGTGCTCTGCAAGCTCTCCAGGGCAACAGAAAATCTGGGGCTCTGTGCTTTCTTTCCTTCTGAACAAGTGTTAGTGTTTTCTGCACAAACGCGATTCTGCGAAGCAATGTGAACACTTGTACTTCCCAGGCACAGAGAAGGTGCTAGCAGGGAATTCTCTGCCTGCCTTTCCCCAGTGCTCTGCAAGCTCTCCAGGGCAACATAAAATCTGGGGCTCTGTGCTTTCTTTCCTTCTGAACAAGTGTTAGTGTTTTCTGCACAAACGCGATTCTGCGAAGCAATGTGAACACTTTTGCTTCCCAGGCACAGAGAAGGTGCTAGCAGGGAATTCTCTGCCTGCTTTTCCCCAGTGCTCTGCAAGCTCTCCAGGGCAACATAAAATCTGGGGCTCTGTGCTTTCTTTCCTTCTGAACAAGTGTTAGTGTTTTCTGCACAAACGCGATTCTGAGAAGCAATGTGAACACTTGTACTTCCCAGGCACAGAGAAGGTGCTAGCAGGGAATTCTCTGCCTGCTTTTCCCCAGTGCTCTGCAAGCTCTCCAGGGCAACATAAAATCTGGGGCTCTGTGCTTTCTTTCCTTCTGAACAAGTGTTAGTGTTTTCTGCACAAACGCGATTCTGCGAAGCAATGTGAACACTTTTGCTTCCCAGGCACAGAGAAGGTGCTTGCAGGGAATTCTCTGCCTGCCTTTCCCCAGTGCTCTGCAAGCTCTCCAAGGCAGCATAAAACGTGGGGCTCTGTGCTTTCTTTCCTTCTGAACAAGTGTTAGTGTTTTCTGCACAAACGCGATTCTGCGAAGCAATGTGAACACTTGTGCTTCCCAGGCACAGAGAAGGTGCTAGCAGGGAATTCTCTGCCTGCCTTTCCCCAGTGCTCTGCAAGCTCTCCAGGGCAACATAAAATCTGGGGCTCTGTGCTTTCTTTCCTTCTGAACAAGTGTTAGTGTTTTCTGCACAAACGCGATTCTGCGAAGCAATGTGAACACTTTTGCTTCCCAGGCACAGAGAAGGTGCTAGCAGGGAATTCTCTGCCTGCCTTTCCCCAGTGCTCTGCAAGCTCTCCAGGGCAACATAAAATCTGGGGCTCTGGGCTTTCTTTCCTTCTGAACAAGTGTTAGTGTTTTCTGCACAAACGCGATTCTGCGAAGCAATGTGAACACTTGTGCTTCCCAGGCACAGAGAAGGTGCTAGCAGGGAATTCTCTGCCTGCCTTTCCCCAGTGCTCTGCAAGCTCTCCAGGGCAACATAAAATCTGGGGCTCTGTGCTTTCTTTCCTTCTGAACAAGTGTTAGTGTTTTCTGCACAAACGCGATTCTGCGAAGCAATGTGAACACTTGTACTTCCCAGGCACAGAGAAGGTGCTAGCAGGGAATTCTCTGCCTGCCTTTCCCCAGTGCTCTGCAAGCTCTCCAGGGCAACATAAAATCTGGGGCTCTGTGCTTTCTTTCCTTCTGAACAAGTGTTAGTGTTTTCTGCACAAACGCGATTCTGCGAAGCAATGTGAACACTTTTGCTTCCCAGGCACAGAGAAGGTGCTAGCAGGGAATTCTCTGCCTGCTTTTCCCCAGTGCTCTGCAAGCTCTCCAGGGCAACATAAAATCTGGGGCTCTGGGCTTTCTTTCCTTCTGAACAAGTGTTAGTGTTTTCTGCACAAACGCGATTCTGCGAAGCAATGTGAACACTTGTGCTTCCCAGGCACAGAGAAGGTGCTAGCAGGGAATTCTCTGCCTGCCTTTCCCCAGTGCTCTGCAAGCTCTCCAGGGCAACATAAAATCTGGGGCTCTGTGCTTTCTTTCCTTCTGAACAAGTGTTAGTGTTTTCTGCACAAACGCGATTCTGCGAAGCAATGTGAACACTTGTACTTCCCAGGCACAGAGAAGGTGCTAGCAGGGAATTCTCTGCCTGCCTTTCCCCAGTGCTCTGCAAGCTCTCCAGGGCAACATAAAATGTGGGGCTCTGTGCTTTCTTTCCTTCTGAACAAGTGTTAGTGTTTTCTGCACAAACGCGATTCTGCGAAGCAATGTGAACACTTTTGCTTCCCAGGCACAGAGAAGGTGCTAGCAGGGAATTCTCTGCCTGCCTTTCCCCAGTGCTCTGCAAGCTCTCCAGGGCAACATAAAATGTGGGGCTCTGTGCTTTCTTTCCTTCTGAACAAGTGTTAGTGTTTTCTGCACAAACGCGATTCTGCGAAGCAATGTGAACACTTTTGCTTCCCAGGCACAGAGAAGGTGCTAGCAGGGAATTCTCTGCCTGCCTTTCCCCAGTGCTCTGCAAGCTCTCCAGGGCAACATAAAATCTGGGGCTCTGGGCTTTCTTTCCTTCTGAACAAGTGTTAGTGTTTTCTGCACAAACGCGATTCTGCGAAGCAATGTGAACACTTGTACTTCCCAGGCACAGAGAAGGTGCTAGCAGGGAATTCTCTGCCTGCCTTTCCCCAGTGCTCTGCAAGCTCTCCAGGGCAACATAAAATCTGGGGCTCTGTGCTTTCTTTCCTTCTGAACAAGTGTTAGTGTTTTCTGCACAAACGCGATTCTGCGAAGCAATGTGAACACTTGTACTTCCCAGGCACAGAGAAGGTGCTAGCAGGGAATTCTCTGCCTGCTTTTCCCCAGTGCTCTGCAAGCTCTCCAGGGCAACATAAAATGTGGGGCTCTGGGCTTTCTTTCCTTCTGAACAAGTGTTAGTGTTTTCTGCACAAACGCGATTCTGCGAAGCAATGTGAACACTTTTGCTTCCCAGGCACAGAGAAGGTGCTTGCAGGGAATTCTCTGCCTGCCTTTCCCCAGTGCTCTGCAAGCTCTCCAAGGCAACATAAAATGTGGGGCTCTGTGCTTTCTTTCCTTCTGAACAAGTGTTAGTGTTTTCTGCACAAACGCGATTCTGCGAAGCAATGTGAACACTTTTGCTTCCCAGGCACAGAGAAGGTGCTAGCAGGGAATTCTCTGCCTGCCTTTCCCCAGTGCTCTGCAAGCTCTCCAGGGCAACATAAAATCTGGGGCTCTGTGCTTTCTTTCCTTCTGAACAAGTGTTAGTGTTTTCTGCACAAACGCGATTCTGCGAAGCAATGTGAACACTTGTACTTCCCAGGCACAGAGAAGGTGCTAGCAGGGAATTTTCTGCCTGCCTTTCCCCAGTGCTCTGCAAGCTCTCCAGGGCAACATAAAATCTGGGGCTCTGGGCTTTCTTTCCTTCTGAACAAGTGTTAGTGTTTTCTGCACAAACGCGATTCTGCGAAGCAATGTGAACACTTGTGCTTCCCAGGCACAGAGAAGGTGCTAGCAGGGAATTCTCTGCCTGCCTTTCCCCAGTGCTCTGCAAGCTCTCCAGGGCAACATAAAATCTGGGGCTCTGGGCTTTCTTTCCTTCTGAACAAGTGTTAGTGTTTTCTGCACAAACGCGATTCTGCGAAGCAATGTGAACACTTGTGCTTCCCAGGCACAGAGAAGGTGCTAGCAGGGAATTCTCTGCCTGCCTTTCCCCAGTGCTCTGCAAGCTCTCCAGGGCAACAGAAAATCTGGGGCTCTGTGCTTTCTTTCCTTCTGAACAAGTGTTAGTGTTTTCTGCACAAACGCGATTCTGCGAAGCAATGTGAACACTTGTACTTCCCAGGCACAGAGAAGGTGCTAGCAGGGAATTCTCTGCCTGCCTTTCCCCAGTGCTCTGCAAGCTCTCCAGGGCAACATAAAATCTGGGGCTCTGTGCTTTCTTTCCTTCTGAACAAGTGTTAGTGTTTTCTGCACAAACGCGATTCTGCGAAGCAATGTGAACACTTTTGCTTCCCAGGCACAGAGAAGGTGCTAGCAGGGAATTCTCTGCCTGCTTTTCCCCAGTGCTCTGCAAGCTCTCCAGGGCAACATAAAATCTGGGGCTCTGTGCTTTCTTTCCTTCTGAACAAGTGTTAGTGTTTTCTGCACAAACGCGATTCTGAGAAGCAATGTGAACACTTGTACTTCCCAGGCACAGAGAAGGTGCTAGCAGGGAATTCTCTGCCTGCTTTTCCCCAGTGCTCTGCAAGCTCTCCAGGGCAACATAAAATCTGGGGCTCTGTGCTTTCTTTCCTTCTGAACAAGTGTTAGTGTTTTCTGCACAAACGCGATTCTGCGAAGCAATGTGAACACTTTTGCTTCCCAGGCACAGAGAAGGTGCTTGCAGGGAATTCTCTGCCTGCCTTTCCCCAGTGCTCTGCAAGCTCTCCAGGGCAACATAAAACGTGGGGCTCTGTGCTTTCTTTCCTTCTGAACAAGTGTTAGTGTTTTCTGCACAAACGCGATTCTGCGAAGCAATGTGAACACTTGTGCTTCCCAGGCACAGAGAAGGTGCTAGCAGGGAATTCTCTGCCTGCCTTTCCCCAGTGCTCTGCAAGCTCTCCAGGGCAACATAAAATCTGGGGCTCTGTGCTTTCTTTCCTTCTGAACAAGTGTTAGTGTTTTCTGCACAAACGCGATTCTGCGAAGCAATGTGAACACTTTTGCTTCCCAGGCACAGAGAAGGTGCTAGCAGGGAATTCTCTGCCTGCCTTTCCCCAGTGCTCTGCAAGCTCTCCAGGGCAACATAAAATCTGGGGCTCTGGGCTTTCTTTCCTTCTGAACAAGTGTTAGTGTTTTCTGCACAAACGCGATTCTGCGAAGCAATGTGAACACTTGTGCTTCCCAGGCACAGAGAAGGTGCTAGCAGGGAATTCTCTGCCTGCCTTTCCCCAGTGCTCTGCAAGCTCTCCAGGGCAACATAAAATCTGGGGCTCTGTGCTTTCTTTCCTTCTGAACAAGTGTTAGTGTTTTCTGCACAAACGCGATTCTGCGAAGCAATGTGAACACTTGTACTTCCCAGGCACAGAGAAGGTGCTAGCAGGGAATTCTCTGCCTGCCTTTCCCCAGTGCTCTGCAAGCTCTCCAGGGCAACATAAAATCTGGGGCTCTGTGCTTTCTTTCCTTCTGAACAAGTGTTAGTGTTTTCTGCACAAACGCGATTCTGCGAAGCAATGTGAACACTTTTGCTTCCCAGGCACAGAGAAGGTGCTAGCAGGGAATTCTCTGCCTGCTTTTCCCCAGTGCTCTGCAAGCTCTCCAGGGCAACATAAAATCTGGGGCTCTGGGCTTTCTTTCCTTCTGAACAAGTGTTAGTGTTTTCTGCACAAACGCGATTCTGCGAAGCAATGTGAACACTTGTGCTTCCCAGGCACAGAGAAGGTGCTAGCAGGGAATTCTCTGCCTGCCTTTCCCCAGTGCTCTGCAAGCTCTCCAGGGCAACATAAAATCTGGGGCTCTGTGCTTTCTTTCCTTCTGAACAAGTGTTAGTGTTTTCTGCACAAACGCGATTCTGCGAAGCAATGTGAACACTTGTACTTCCCAGGCACAGAGAAGGTGCTAGCAGGGAATTCTCTGCCTGCCTTTCCCCAGTGCTCTGCAAGCTCTCCAGGGCAACATAAAATGTGGGGCTCTGTGCTTTCTTTCCTTCTGAACAAGTGTTAGTGTTTTCTGCACAAACGCGATTCTGCGAAGCAATGTGAACACTTTTGCTTCCCAGGCACAGAGAAGGTGCTAGCAGGGAATTCTCTGCCTGCCTTTCCCCAGTGCTCTGCAAGCTCTCCAGGGCAACATAAAATGTGGGGCTCTGTGCTTTCTTTCCTTCTGAACAAGTGTTAGTGTTTTCTGCACAAACGCGATTCTGCGAAGCAATGTGAACACTTTTGCTTCCCAGGCACAGAGAAGGTGCTAGCAGGGAATTCTCTGCCTGCCTTTCCCCAGTGCTCTGCAAGCTCTCCAGGGCAACATAAAATCTGGGGCTCTGTGCTTTCTTTCCTTCTGAACAAGTGTTAGTGTTTTCTGCACAAACGCGATTCTGCGAAGCAATGTGAACACTTGTACTTCCCAGGCACAGAGAAGGTGCTAGCAGGGAATTCTCTGCCTGCCTTTCCCCAGTGCTCTGCAAGCTCTCCAGGGCAACATAAAATCTGGGGCTCTGTGCTTTCTTTCCTTCTGAACAAGTGTTAGTGTTTTCTGCACAAACGCGATTCTGCGAAGCAATGTGAACACTTGTACTTCCCAGGCACAGAGAAGGTGCTAGCAGGGAATTCTCTGCCTGCTTTTCCCCAGTGCTCTGCAAGCTCTCCAGGGCAACATAAAATGTGGGGCTCTGGGCTTTCTTTCCTTCTGAACAAGTGTTAGTGTTTTCTGCACAAACGCGATTCTGCGAAGCAATGTGAACACTTTTGCTTCCCAGGCACAGAGAAGGTGCTTGCAGGGAATTCTCTGCCTGCCTTTCCCCAGTGCTCTGCAAGCTCTCCAAGGCAACATAAAATGTGGGGCTCTGTGCTTTCTTTCCTTCTGAACAAGTGTTAGTGTTTTCTGCACAAACGCGATTCTGCGAAGCAATGTGAACACTTGTGCTTCCCAGGCACAGAGAAGGTGCTAGCAGGGAATTCTCTGCCTGCCTTTCCCCAGTGCTCTGCAAGCTCTCCAGGGCAACATAAAATCTGGGGCTCTGTGCTTTCTTTCCTTCTGAACAAGTGTTAGTGTTTTCTGCACAAACGCGATTCTGCGAAGCAATGTGAACACTTGTACTTCCCAGGCACAGAGAAGGTGCTAGCAGGGAATTTTCTGCCTGCCTTTCCCCAGTGCTCTGCAAGCTCTCCAGGGCAACATAAAATCTGGGGCTCTGGGCTTTCTTTCCTTCTGAACAAGTGTTAGTGTTTTCTGCACAAACGCGATTCTGCGAAGCAATGTGAACACTTTTGCTTCCCAGGCACAGAGAAGGTGCTAGCAGGGAATTCTCTGCCTGCCTTTCCCCAGTGCTCTGCAAGCTCTCCAGGGCAACATAAAATCTGGGGCTCTGGGCTTTCTTTCCTTCTGAACAAGTGTTAGTGTTTTCTGCACAAACGCGATTCTGCGAAGCAATGTGAACACTTGTACTTCCCAGGCACAGAGAAGGTGCTAGCAGGGAATTCTCTGCCTGCCTTTCCCCAGTGCTCTGCAAGCTCTCCAGGGCAACATAAAATCTGGGGCTCTGTGCTTTCTTTCCTTCTGAACAAGTGTTAGTGTTTTCTGCACAAACGCGATTCTGCGAAGCAATGTGAACACTTGTACTTCCCAGGCACAGAGAAGGTGCTAGCAGGGAATTCTCTGCCTGCTTTTCCCCAGTGCTCTGCAAGCTCTCCAGGGCAACATAAAATGTGGGGCTCTGGGCTTTCTTTCCTTCTGAACAAGTGTTAGTGTTTTCTGCACAAACGCGATTCTGCGAAGCAATGTGAACACTTTTGCTTCCCAGGCACAGAGAAGGTGCTTGCAGGGAATTCTCTGCCTGCCTTTCCCCAGTGCTCTGCAAGCTCTCCAGGGCAACATAAAATCTGGGGCTCTGGGCTTTCTTTCCTTCTGAACAAGTGTTAGTGTTTTCTGCACAAACGCGATTCTGCGAAGCAATGTGAACACTTGTACTTCCCAGGCACAGAGAAGGTGCTAGCAGGGAATTCTCTGCCTGCCTTTCCCCAGTGCTCTGCAAGCTCTCCAGGGCAACATAAAATCTGGGGCTCTGTGCTTTCTTTCCTTCTGAACAAGTGTTAGTGTTTTCTGCACAAACGCGATTCTGCGAAGCAATGTGAACACTTGTACTTCCCAGGCACAGAGAAGGTGCTAGCAGGGAATTCTCTGCCTGCTTTTCCCCAGTGCTCTGCAAGCTCTCCAGGGCAACATAAAATGTGGGGCTCTGGGCTTTCTTTCCTTCTGAACAAGTGTTAGTGTTTTCTGCACAAACGCGATTCTGCGAAGCAATGTGAACACTTTTGCTTCCCAGGCACAGAGAAGGTGCTTGCAGGGAATTCTCTGCCTGCCTTTCCCCAGTGCTCTGCAAGCTCTCCAAGGCAACATAAAATGTGGGGCTCTGTGCTTTCTTTCCTTCTGAACAAGTGTTAGTGTTTTCTGCACAAACGCGATTCTGCGAAGCAATGTGAACACTTGTGCTTCCCAGGCACAGAGAAGGTGCTAGCAGGGAATTCTCTGCCTGCCTTTCCCCAGTGCTCTGCAAGCTCTCCAGGGCAACATAAAATCTGGGGCTCTGTGCTTTCTTTCCTTCTGAACAAGTGTTAGTGTTTTCTGCACAAACGCGATTCTGCGAAGCAATGTGAACACTTGTACTTCCCAGGCACAGAGAAGGTGCTAGCAGGGAATTTTCTGCCTGCCTTTCCCCAGTGCTCTGCAAGCTCTCCAGGGCAACATAAAATGTGGGGCTCTGTGCTTTCTTTCCTTCTGAACAAGTGTTAGTGTTTTCTGCACAAACGCGATTCTGCGAAGCAATGTGAACACTTGTGCTTCCCAGGCACAGAGAAGGTGCTAGCAGGGAATTCTCTGCCTGCCTTTCCCCAGTGCTCTGCAAGCTCTCCAGGGCAACATAAAATCTGGGGCTCTGTGCTTTCTTTCCTTCTGAACAAGTGTTAGTGTTTTCTGCACAAACGCGATTCTAAGAAGCAATGTGAACACTTGTACTTCCCAGGCACAGAGAAGGTGCTAGCAGGGAATTCTCTGCCTGCTTTTCCCCAGTGCTCTGCAAGCTCTCCAGGGCAACATAAAATCTGGGGCTCTGTGCTTTCTTTCCTTCTGAACAAGTGTTAGTGTTTTCTGCACAAACGCGATTCTGCGAAGCAATGTGAACACTTGTGCTTCCCAGGCACAGAGAAGGTGCTAGCAGGGAATTCTCTGCCTGCCTTTCCCCAGTGCTCTGCAAGCTCTCCAGGGCAACATAAAATCTGGGGCTCTGTGCTTTCTTTCCTTCTGAACAAGTGTTAGTGTTTTCTGCACAAACGCGATTCTGCGAAGCAATGTGAACACTTGTACTTCCCAGGCACAGAGAAGGTGCTAGCAGGGAATTCTCTGCCTGCCTTTCCCCAGTGCTCTGCAAGCTCTCCAGGGCAACATAAAATCTGGGGCTCTGTGCTTTCTTTCGTTCTGAACAAGTGTTAGTGTTTTCTGCACAAACGCGATTCTGCGAAGCAATGTGAACACTTTTGCTTCCCAGGCACAGAGAAGGTGCTAGCAGGGAATTCTCTGCCTGCCTTTCCCCAGTGCTCTGCAAGCTCTCCAGGGCAACATAAAATCTGGGGCTCTGTGCTTTCTTTCCTTCTGAACAAGTGTTAGTGTTTTCTGCACAAACGCGATTCTGCGAAGCAATGTGAACACTTTTGCTTCCCAGGCACAGAGAAGGTGCTAGCAGGGAATTCTCTGCCTGCCTTTCCCCAGTGCTCTGCAAGCTCTCCAGGGCAACATAAAATCTGGGGCTCTGGGCTTTCTTTCCTTCTGAACAAGTGTTAGTGTTTTCTGCACAAACGCGATTCTGCGAAGCAATGTGAACACTTGTACTTCCCAGGCACAGAGAAGGTGCTAGCAGGGAATTCTCTGCCTGCCTTTCCCCAGTGCTCTGCAAGCTCTCCAGGGCAACATAAAATCTGGGGCTCTGTGCTTTCTTTCCTTCTGAACAAGTGTTAGTGTTTTCTGCACAAACGCGATTCTGCGAAGCAATGTGAACACTTGTACTTCCCAGGCACAGAGAAGGTGCTAGCAGGGAATTCTCTGCCTGCCTTTCCCCAGTGCTCTGCAAGCTCTCCAGGGCAACATAAAATCTGGGGCTCTGTGCTTTCTTTCCTTCTGAACAAGTGTTAGTGTTTTCTGCACAAACGCGATTCTGCGAAGCAATGTGAACACTTGTGCTTCCCAGGCACAGAGAAGGTGCTAGCAGGGAATTCTCTGCCTGCCTTTCCCCAGTGCTCTGCAAGCTCTCCAGGGCAACATAAAATCTGGGGCTCTGTGCTTTCTTTCCTTCTGAACAAGTGTTAGTGTTTTCTGCACAAACGCGATTCTGCGAAGCAATGTGAACACTTTTGCTTCCCAGGCACAGAGAAGGTGCTAGCAGGGAATTCTCTGCCTGCTTTTCCCCAGTGCTCTGCAAGCTCTCCAGGGCAACATAAAATCTGGGGCTCTGTGCTTTCTTTCCTTCTGAACAAGTGTTAGTGTTTTCTGCACAAACGCGATTCTGCGAAGCAATGTGAACACTTGTACTTCCCAGGCACAGAGAAGGTGCTAGCAGGGAATTCTCTGCCTGCCTTTCCCCAGTGCTCTGCAAGCTCTCCAGGGCAACATAAAATCTGGGGCTCTGTGCTTTCTTTCCTTCTGAACAAGTGTTAGTGTTTTCTGCACAAACGCGATTCTGCGAAGCAATGTGAACACTTGTGCTTCCCAGGCACAGAGAAGGTGCTAGCAGGGAATTCTCTGCCTGCTTTTCCCCAGTGCTCTGCAAGCTCTCCAGGGCAACATAAAATCTGGGGCTCTGTGCTTTCTTTCCTTCTGAACAAGTGTTAGTGTTTTCTGCACAAACGCGATTCTGAGAAGCAATGTGAACACTTGTACTTCCCAGGCACAGAGAAGGTGCTAGCAGGGAATTCTCTGCCTGCCTTTCCCCAGTGCTCTGCAAGCTCTCCAGGGCAACATAAAATCTGGGGCTCTGGGCTTTCTTTCCTTCTGAACAAGTGTTAGTGTTTTCTGCACAAACGCGATTCTGCGAAGCAATGTGAACACTTTTGCTTCCCAGGCACAGAGAAGGTGCTAGCAGGGAATTCTCTGCCTGCCTTTCCCCAGTGCTCTGCAAGCTCTCCAGGGCAACATAAAATCTGGGGCTCTGTGCTTTCTTTCCTTCTGAACAAGTGTTAGTGTTTTCTGCACAAACGCGATTCTGCGAAGCAATGTGAACACTTTTGCTTCCCAGGCACAGAGAAGGTGCTAGCAGGGAATTCTCTGCCTGCTTTTCCCCAGTGCTCTGCAAGCTCTCCAGGGCAACATAAAATCTGGGGCTCTGTGCTTTCTTTCCTTCTGAACAAGTGTTAGTGTTTTCTGCACAAACGCGATTCTGCGAAGCAATGTGAACACTTGTGCTTCCCAGGCACAGAGAAGGTGCTAGCAGGGAATTCTCTGCCTGCCTTTCCCCAGTGCTCTGCAAGCTCTCCAGGGCAACATAAAATGTGGGGCTCTGTGCTTTCTTTCCTTCTGAACAAGTGTTAGTGTTTTCTGCACAAACGCGATTCTGCGAAGCAATGTGAACACTTGTACTTCCCAGGCACAGAGAAGGTGCTAGCAGGGAATTCTCTGCCTGCCTTTCCCCAGTGCTCTGCAAGCTCTCCAGGGCAACATAAAATCTGGGGCTCTGTGCTTTCTTTCGTTCTGAACAAGTGTTAGTGTTTTCTGCACAAACGCGATTCTGCGAAGCAATGTGAACACTTTTGCTTCCCAGGCACAGAGAAGGTGCTAGCAGGGAATTCTCTGCCTGCCTTTCCCCAGTGCTCTGCAAGCTCTCCAGGGCAACATAAAATGTGGGGCTCTGTGCTTTCTTTCCTTCTGAACAAGTGTTAGTGTTTTCTGCACAAACGCGATTCTGCGAAGCAATGTGAACACTTGTGCTTCCCAGGCACAGAGAAGGTGCTAGCAGGGAATTCTCTGCCTGCCTTTCCCCAGTGCTCTGCAAGCTCTCCAGGGCAACATAAAATCTGGGGCTCTGGGCTTTCTTTCCTTCTGAACAAGTGTTAGTGTTTTCTGCACAAACGCGATTCTGCGAAGCAATGTGAACACTTGTACTTCCCAGGCACAGAGAAGGTGCTAGCAGGGAATTCTCTGCCTGCTTTTCCCCAGTGCTCTGCAAGCTCTCCAGGGCAACATAAAATCTGGGGCTCTGTGCTTTCTTTCCTTCTGAACAAGTGTTAGTGTTTTCTGCACAAACGCGATTCTGCGAAGCAATGTGAACACTTTTGCTTCCCAGGCACAGAGAAGGTGCTTGCAGGGAATTCTCTGCCTGCCTTTCCCCAGTGCTCTGCAAGCTCTCCAAGGCAACATAAAATGTGGGGCTCTGTGCTTTCTTTCCTTCTGAACAAGTGTTAGTGTTTTCTGCACAAACGCGATTCTGCGAAGCAATGTGAACACTTGTGCTTCCCAGGCACAGAGAAGGTGCTAGCAGGGAATTCTCTGCCTGCCTTTCCCCAGTGCTCTGCAAGCTCTCCAGGGCAACAGAAAATCTGGGGCTCTGTGCTTTCTTTCCTTCTGAACAAGTGTTAGTGTTTTCTGCACAAACGCGATTCTGCGAAGCAATGTGAACACTTGTACTTCCCAGGCACAGAGAAGGTGCTAGCAGGGAATTCTCTGCCTGCCTTTCCCCAGTGCTCTGCAAGCTCTCCAGGGCAACATAAAATCTGGGGCTCTGTGCTTTCTTTCCTTCTGAACAAGTGTTAGTGTTTTCTGCACAAACGCGATTCTGCGAAGCAATGTGAACACTTTTGCTTCCCAGGCACAGAGAAGGTGCTAGCAGGGAATTCTCTGCCTGCTTTTCCCCAGTGCTCTGCAAGCTCTCCAGGGCAACATAAAATCTGGGGCTCTGTGCTTTCTTTCCTTCTGAACAAGTGTTAGTGTTTTCTGCACAAACGCGATTCTGAGAAGCAATGTGAACACTTGTACTTCCCAGGCACAGAGAAGGTGCTAGCAGGGAATTCTCTGCCTGCTTTTCCCCAGTGCTCTGCAAGCTCTCCAGGGCAACATAAAATCTGGGGCTCTGTGCTTTCTTTCCTTCTGAACAAGTGTTAGTGTTTTCTGCACAAACGCGATTCTGCGAAGCAATGTGAACACTTTTGCTTCCCAGGCACAGAGAAGGTGCTTGCAGGGAATTCTCTGCCTGCCTTTCCCCAGTGCTCTGCAAGCTCTCCAAGGCAACATAAAACGTGGGGCTCTGTGCTTTCTTTCCTTCTGAACAAGTGTTAGTGTTTTCTGCACAAACGCGATTCTGCGAAGCAATGTGAACACTTGTGCTTCCCAGGCACAGAGAAGGTGCTAGCAGGGAATTCTCTGCCTGCCTTTCCCCAGTGCTCTGCAAGCTCTCCAGGGCAACATAAAATCTGGGGCTCTGTGCTTTCTTTCCTTCTGAACAAGTGTTAGTGTTTTCTGCACAAACGCGATTCTGCGAAGCAATGTGAACACTTGTACTTCCCAGGCACAGAGAAGGTGCTAGCAGGGAATTCTCTGCCTGCCTTTCCCCAGTGCTCTGCAAGCTCTCCAGGGCAACATAAAATCTGGGGCTCTGGGCTTTCTTTCCTTCTGAACAAGTGTTAGTGTTTTCTGCACAAACGCGATTCTGCGAAGCAATGTGAACACTTGTGCTTCCCAGGCACAGAGAAGGTGCTAGCAGGGAATTCTCTGCCTGCCTTTCCCCAGTGCTCTGCAAGCTCTCCAGGGCAACATAAAATCTGGGGCTCTGTGCTTTCTTTCCTTCTGAACAAGTGTTAGTGTTTTCTGCACAAACGCGATTCTAAGAAGCAATGTGAACACTTGTACTTCCCAGGCACAGAGAAGGTGCTAGCAGGGAATTCTCTGCCTGCCTTTCCCCAGTGCTCTGCAAGCTCTCCAGGGCAACATAAAATCTGGGGCTCTGTGCTTTCTTTCCTTCTGAACAAGTGTTAGTGTTTTCTGCACAAACGCGATTCTGCGAAGCAATGTGAACACTTTTGCTTCCCAGGCACAGAGAAGGTGCTAGCAGGGAATTCTCTGCCTGCTTTTCCCCAGTGCTCTGCAAGCTCTCCAGGGCAACATAAAATCTGGGGCTCTGGGCTTTCTTTCCTTCTGAACAAGTGTTAGTGTTTTCTGCACAAACGCGATTCTGCGAAGCAATGTGAACACTTGTGCTTCCCAGGCACAGAGAAGGTGCTAGCAGGGAATTCTCTGCCTGCCTTTCCCCAGTGCTCTGCAAGCTCTCCAGGGCAACATAAAATCTGGGGCTCTGTGCTTTCTTTCCTTCTGAACAAGTGTTAGTGTTTTCTGCACAAACGCGATTCTGCGAAGCAATGTGAACACTTGTACTTCCCAGGCACAGAGAAGGTGCTAGCAGGGAATTCTCTGCCTGCCTTTCCCCAGTGCTCTGCAAGCTCTCCAGGGCAACATAAAATGTGGGGCTCTGTGCTTTCTTTCCTTCTGAACAAGTGTTAGTGTTTTCTGCACAAACGCGATTCTGCGAAGCAATGTGAACACTTTTGCTTCCCAGGCACAGAGAAGGTGCTAGCAGGGAATTCTCTGCCTGCCTTTCCCCAGTGCTCTGCAAGCTCTCCAGGGCAACATAAAATCTGGGGCTCTGGGCTTTCTTTCCTTCTGAACAAGTGTTAGTGTTTTCTGCACAAACGCGATTCTGCGAAGCAATGTGAACACTTGTACTTCCCAGGCACAGAGAAGGTGCTAGCAGGGAATTCTCTGCCTGCCTTTCCCCAGTGCTCTGCAAGCTCTCCAGGGCAACATAAAATCTGGGGCTCTGTGCTTTCTTTCCTTCTGAACAAGTGTTAGTGTTTTCTGCACAAACGCGATTCTGCGAAGCAATGTGAACACTTGTACTTCCCAGGCACAGAGAAGGTGCTAGCAGGGAATTCTCTGCCTGCTTTTCCCCAGTGCTCTGCAAGCTCTCCAGGGCAACATAAAATCTGGGGCTCTGTGCTTTCTTTCCTTCTGAACAAGTGTTAGTGTTTTCTGCACAAACGCGATTCTGCGAAGCAATGTGAACACTTTTGCTTCCCAGGCACAGAGAAGGTGCTTGCAGGGAATTCTCTGCCTGCCTTTCCCCAGTGCTCTGCAAGCTCTCCAAGGCAACATAAAATGTGGGGCTCTGTGCTTTCTTTCCTTCTGAACAAGTGTTAGTGTTTTCTGCACAAACGCGATTCTGCGAAGCAATGTGAACACTTGTGCTTCCCAGGCACAGAGAAGGTGCTAGCAGGGAATTCTCTGCCTGCCTTTCCCCAGTGCTCTGCAAGCTCTCCAGGGCAACATAAAATCTGGGGCTCTGTGCTTTCTTTCCTTCTGAACAAGTGTTAGTGTTTTCTGCACAAACGCGATTCTGCGAAGCAATGTGAACACTTGTACTTCCCAGGCACAGAGAAGGTGCTAGCAGGGAATTTTCTGCCTGCCTTTCCCCAGTGCTCTGCAAGCTCTCCAGGGCAACATAAAATCTGGGGCTCTGGGCTTTCTTTCCTTCTGAACAAGTGTTAGTGTTTTCTGCACAAACGCGATTCTGCGAAGCAATGTGAACACTTGTGCTTCCCAGGCACAGAGAAGGTGCTAGCAGGGAATTCTCTGCCTGCCTTTCCCCAGTGCTCTGCAAGCTCTCCAGGGCAACATAAAATCTGGGGCTCTGTGCTTTCTTTCCTTCTGAACAAGTGTTAGTGTTTTCTGCACAAACGCGATTCTAAGAAGCAATGTGAACACTTGTACTTCCCAGGCACAGAGAAGGTGCTAGCAGGGAATTCTCTGCCTGCCTTTCCCCAGTGCTCTGCAAGCTCTCCAGGGCAACATAAAATCTGGGGCTCTGTGCTTTCTTTCCTTCTGAACAAGTGTTAGTGTTTTCTGCACAAACGCGATTCTGCGAAGCAATGTGAACACTTTTGCTTCCCAGGCACAGAGAAGGTGCTAGCAGGGAATTCTCTGCCTGCTTTTCCCCAGTGCTCTGCAAGCTCTCCAGGGCAACATAAAATCTGGGGCTCTGGGCTTTCTTTCCTTCTGAACAAGTGTTAGTGTTTTCTGCACAAACGCGATTCTGCGAAGCAATGTGAACACTTGTGCTTCCCAGGCACAGAGAAGGTGCTAGCAGGGAATTCTCTGCCTGCCTTTCCCCAGTGCTCTGCAAGCTCTCCAGGGCAACATAAAATCTGGGGCTCTGTGCTTTCTTTCCTTCTGAACAAGTGTTAGTGTTTTCTGCACAAACGCGATTCTGCGAAGCAATGTGAACACTTGTACTTCCCAGGCACAGAGAAGGTGCTAGCAGGGAATTCTCTGCCTGCCTTTCCCCAGTGCTCTGCAAGCTCTCCAGGGCAACATAAAATCTGGGGCTCTGTGCTTTCTTTCGTTCTGAACAAGTGTTAGTGTTTTCTGCACAAACGCGATTCTGCGAAGCAATGTGAACACTTTTGCTTCCCAGGCACAGAGAAGGTGCTAGCAGGGAATTCTCTGCCTGCCTTTCCCCAGTGCTCTGCAAGCTCTCCAGGGCAACATAAAATCTGGGGCTCTGTGCTTTCTTTCCTTCTGAACAAGTGTTAGTGTTTTCTGCACAAACGCGATTCTGCGAAGCAATGTGAACACTTTTGCTTCCCAGGCACAGAGAAGGTGCTAGCAGGGAATTCTCTGCCTGCCTTTCCCCAGTGCTCTGCAAGCTCTCCAGGGCAACATAAAATCTGGGGCTCTGGGCTTTCTTTCCTTCTGAACAAGTGTTAGTGTTTTCTGCACAAACGCGATTCTGCGAAGCAATGTGAACACTTGTACTTCCCAGGCACAGAGAAGGTGCTAGCAGGAAATTCTCTGCCTGCCTTTCCCCAGTGCTCTGCAAGCTCTCCAGGGCAACATAAAATCTGGGGCTCTGTGCTTTCTTTCCTTCTGAACAAGTGTTAGTGTTTTCTGCACAAACGCGATTCTGCGAAGCAATGTGAACACTTGTACTTCCCAGGCACAGAGAAGGTGCTAGCAGGGAATTCTCTGCCTGCTTTTCCCCAGTGCTCTGCAAGCTCTCCAGGGCAACATAAAATCTGGGGCTCTGTGCTTTCTTTCGTTCTGAACAAGTGTTAGTGTTTTTCTGCACAAACGCTATTCTGAGAAGCAATGGGAACACTTTTGCTTCCCAGGCACAGAGAAGGTGCTAGCAGGGAATTCTCTGCCTGCTTTTCCCCAGTGCTCTGCAAGCTCTCCAGGGCAACATAAAATCTGGGGCTCTGTGCTTTCTTTCCTTCTGAACAAGTGTTAGTGTTTTCTGCACAAACGCGATTCTGCGAAGCAATGTGAACACTTTTGCTTCCCAGGCACAGAGAAGGTGCTAGCAGGGAATTCTCTGCCTGCTTTTCCCCAGTGCTCTGCAAGCTCTCCAGGGCAACATAAAATCTGGGGCTCTGGGCTTTCTTTCCTTCTGAACAAGTGTTAGTGTTTTCTGCACAAACGCGATTCTGCGAAGCAATGTGAACACTTTTGCTTCCCAGGCACAGAGAAGGTGCTTGCAGGGAATTCTCTGCCTGCCTTTCCCCAGTGCTCTGCAAGCTCTCCAGGGCAACATAAAATCTGGGGCTCTGTGCTTTCTTTCCTTCTGAACAAGTGTTAGTGTTTTCTGCACAAACGCGATTCTGCGAAGCAATGTGAACACTTGTGCTTCCCAGGCACAGAGAAGGTGCTAGCAGGGAATTCTCTGCCTGCCTTTCCCCAGTGCTCTGCAAGCTCTCCAGGGCAACATAAAATCTGGGGCTCTGTGCTTTCTTTCCTTCTGAACAAGTGTTAGTGTTTTCTGCACAAACGCGATTCTGCGAAGCAATGTGAACACTTGTACTTCCCAGGCACAGAGAAGGTGCTAGCAGGGAATTCTCTGCCTGCCTTTCCCCAGTGCTCTGCAAGCTCTCCAGGGCAACATAAAATCTGGGGCTCTGTGCTTTCTTTCGTTCTGAACAAGTGTTAGTGTTTTCTGCACAAACGCGATTCTGCGAAGCAATGTGAACACTTTTGCTTCCCAGGCACAGAGAAGGTGCTAGCAGGGAATTCTCTGCCTGCTTTTCCCCAGTGCTCTGCAAGCTCTCCAGGGCAACAGAAAATCTGGGGCTCTGTGCTTTCTTTCCTTCTGAACAAGTGTTAGTGTTTTCTGCACAAACGCGATTCTGCGAAGCAATGTGAACACTTGTACTTCCCAGGCACAGAGAAGGTGCTAGCAGGGAATTCTCTGCCTGCCTTTCCCCAGTGCTCTGCAAGCTCTCCAGGGCAACATAAAATCTGGGGCTCTGTGCTTTCTTTCCTTCTGAACAAGTGTTAGTGTTTTCTGCACAAACGCGATTCTGCGAAGCAATGTGAACACTTTTGCTTCCCAGGCACAGAGAAGGTGCTAGCAGGGAATTCTCTGCCTGCTTTTCCCCAGTGCTCTGCAAGCTCTCCAGGGCAACATAAAATCTGGGGCTCTGTGCTTTCTTTCCTTCTGAACAAGTGTTAGTGTTTTCTGCACAAACGCGATTCTGCGAAGCAATGTGAACACTTTTGCTTCCCAGGCACAGAGAAGGTGCTAGCAGGGAATTCTCTGCCTGCCTTTCCCCAGTGCTCTGCAAGCTCTCCAGGGCAACATAAAATCTGGGGCTCTGTGCTTTCTTTCCTTCTGAACAAGTGTTAGTGTTTTCTGCACAAACGCGATTCTGCGAAGCAATGTGAACACTTTTGCTTCCCAGGCACAGAGAAGGTGCTAGCAGGGAATTCTCTGCCTGCCTTTCCCCAGTGCTCTGCAAGCTCTCCAGGGCAACATAAAATCTGGGGCTCTGGGCTTTCTTTCCTTCTGAACAAGTGTTAGTGTTTTCTGCACAAACGCGATTCTGCGAAGCAATGTGAACACTTGTACTTCCCAGGCACAGAGAAGGTGCTAGCAGGGAATTCTCTGCCTGCCTTTCCCCAGTGCTCTGCAAGCTCTCCAGGGCAACATAAAATCTGGGGCTCTGTGCTTTCTTTCCTTCTGAACAAGTGTTAGTGTTTTCTGCACAAACGCGATTCTGCGAAGCAATGTGAACACTTGTACTTCCCAGGCACAGAGAAGGTGCTAGCAGAGAATTCTCTGCCTGCTTTTCCCCAGTGCTCTGCAAGCTCTCCAGGGCAACATAAAATCTGGGGCTCTGTGCTTTCTTTCGTTCTGAACAAGTGTTAGTGTTTTTCTGCACAAACGCTATTCTGAGAAGCAATGGGAACACTTTTGCTTCCCAGGCACAGAGAAGGTGCTAGCAGGGAATTCTCTGCCTGCTTTTCCCCAGTGCTCTGCAAGCTCTCCAGGGCAACATAAAATCTGGGGCTCTGTGCTTTCTTTCCTTCTGAACAAGTGTTAGTGTTTTCTGCACAAACGCGATTCTGCGAAGCAATGTGAACACTTTTGCTTCCCAGGCACAGAGAAGGTGCTAGCAGGGAATTCTCTGCCTGCCTTTCCCCAGTGCTCTGCAAGCTCTCCAGGGCAACATAAAATCTGGGGCTCTGTGCTTTCTTTCCTTCTGAACAAGTGTTAGTGTTTTCTGCACAAACGCGATTCTGCGAAGCAATGTGAACACTTGTGCTTCCCAGGCACAGAGAAGGTGCTAGCAGGGAATTCTCTGCCTGCTTTTCCCCAGTGCTCTGCAAGCTCTCCAGGGCAACATAAAATCTGGGGCTCTGTGCTTTCTTTCCTTCTGAACAAGTGTTAGTGTTTTCTGCACAAACGCGATTCTGCGAAGCAATGTGAACACTTGTACTTCCCAGGCACAGAGAAGGTGCTAGCAGAGAATTCTCTGCCTGCTTTTCCCCAGTGCTCTGCAAGCTCTCCAGGGCAACATAAAATCTGGGGCTCTGTGCTTTCTTTCGTTCTGAACAAGTGTTAGTGTTTTTCTGCACAAACGCTATTCTGAGAAGCAATGGGAACACTTTTGCTTCCCAGGCACAGAGAAGGTGCTAGCAGGGAATTCTCTGCCTGCTTTTCCCCAGTGCTCTGCAAGCTCTCCAGGGCAACATAAAATCTGGGGCTCTGTGCTTTCTTTCCTTCTGAACAAGTGTTAGTGTTTTCTGCACAAACGCGATTCTGCGAAGCAATGTGAACACTTGTACTTCCCAGGCACAGAGAAGGTGCTAGCAGGGAATTCTCTGCCTGCCTTTCCCCAGTGCTCTGCAAGCTCTCCAGGGCAACATAAAATCTGGGGCTCTGTGCTTTCTTTCCTTCTGAACAAGTGTTCGTGTTTTCTGCACAAACGCGATTCTGCGAAGCAATGTGAACACTTGTGCTTCCCAGGCACAGAGAAGGTGCTAGCAGGGAATTCTCTGCCTGCTTTTCCCCAGTGCTCTGCAAGCTCTCCAGGGCAACATAAAATCTGGGGCTCTGTGCTTTCTTTCCTTCTGAACAAGTGTTAGTGTTTTCTGCACAAACGCGATTCTGCGAAGCAATGTGAACACTTGTACTTCCCAGGCACAGAGAAGGTGCTAGCAGGGAATTCTCTGCCTGCCTTTCCCCAGTGCTCTGCAAGCTCTCCAGGGCAACATAAAATCTGGGGCTCTGTGCTTTCTTTCCTTCTGAACAAGTGTTAGTGTTTTCTGCACAAACGCGATTCTGCGAAGCAATGTGAACACTTTTGCTTCCCAGGCACAGAGAAGGTGCTAGCAGGGAATTCTCTGCCTGCTTTTCCCCAGTGCTCTGCAAGCTCTCCAGGGCAACATAAAATCTGGGGCTCTGTGCTTTCTTTCCTTCTGAACAAGTGTTAGTGTTTTCTGCACAAACGCGATTCTGCGAAGCAATGTGAACACTTGTACTTCCCAGGCACAGAGAAGGTGCTAGCAGGGAATTCTCTGCCTGCCTTTCCCCAGTGCTCTGCAAGCTCTCCAGGGCAACATAAAATCTGGGGCTCTGTGCTTTCTTTCCTTCTGAACAAGTGTTAGTGTTTTCTGCACAAACGCGATTCTGCGAAGCAATGTGAACACTTTTGCTTCCCAGGCACAGAGAAGGTGCTAGCAGGGAATTCTCTGCCTGCTTTTCCCCAGTGCTCTGCAAGCTCTCCAGGGCAACATAAAATCTGGGGCTCTGGGCTTTCTTTCCTTCTGAACAAGTGTTAGTGTTTTCTGCACAAACGCGATTCTGCGAAGCAATGTGAACACTTGTGCTTCCCAGGCACAGAGAAGGTGCTAGCAGGGAATTCTCTGCCTGCCTTTCCCCAGTGCTCTGCAAGCTCTCCAGGGCAACATAAAATGTGGGGCTCTGTGCTTTCTTTCCTTCTGAACAAGTGTTAGTGTTTTCTGCACAAACGCGATTCTGCGAAGCAATGTGAACACTTGTACTTCCCAGGCACAGAGAAGGTGCTAGCAGGGAATTCTCTGCCTGCCTTTCCCCAGTGCTCTGCAAGCTCTCCAGGGCAACATAAAATCTGGGGCTCTGTGCTTTCTTTCGTTCTGAACAAGTGTTAGTGTTTTCTGCACAAACGCGATTCTGCGAAGCAATGTGAACACTTTTGCTTCCCAGGCACAGAGAAGGTGCTAGCAGGGAATTCTCTGCCTGCCTTTCCCCAGTGCTCTGCAAGCTCTCCAGGGCAACATAAAATGTGGGGCTCTGTGCTTTCTTTCCTTCTGAACAAGTGTTAGTGTTTTCTGCACAAACGCGATTCTGCGAAGCAATGTGAACACTTTTGCTTCCCAGGCACAGAGAAGGTGCTAGCAGGGAATTCTCTGCCTGCCTTTCCCCAGTGCTCTGCAAGCTCTCCAGGGCAACATAAAATCTGGGGCTCTGTGCTTTCTTTCCTTCTGAACAAGTGTTAGTGTTTTCTGCACAAACGCGATTCTGCGAAGCAATGTGAACACTTTTGCTTCCCAGGCACAGAGAAGGTGCTTGCAGGGAATTCTCTGCCTGCCTTTCCCCAGTGCTCTGCAAGCTCTCCAAGGCAACATAAAATGTGGGGCTCTGTGCTTTCTTTCCTTCTGAACAAGTGTTAGTGTTTTCTGCACAAACGCGATTCTGCGAAGCAATGTGAACACTTGTGCTTCCCAGGCACAGAGAAGGTGCTAGCAGGGAATTCTCTGCCTGCCTTTCCCCAGTGCTCTGCAAGCTCTCCAGGGCAACAGAAAATCTGGGGCTCTGTGCTTTCTTTCCTTCTGAACAAGTGTTAGTGTTTTCTGCACAAACGCGATTCTGCGAAGCAATGTGAACACTTGTACTTCCCAGGCACAGAGAAGGTGCTAGCAGGGAATTCTCTGCCTGCCTTTCCCCAGTGCTCTGCAAGCTCTCCAGGGCAACATAAAATCTGGGGCTCTGTGCTTTCTTTCCTTCTGAACAAGTGTTAGTGTTTTCTGCACAAACGCGATTCTGCGAAGCAATGTGAACACTTTTGCTTCCCAGGCACAGAGAAGGTGCTAGCAGGGAATTCTCTGCCTGCTTTTCCCCAGTGCTCTGCAAGCTCTCCAGGGCAACATAAAATCTGGGGCTCTGTGCTTTCTTTCCTTCTGAACAAGTGTTAGTGTTTTCTGCACAAACGCGATTCTGAGAAGCAATGTGAACACTTGTACTTCCCAGGCACAGAGAAGGTGCTAGCAGGGAATTCTCTGCCTGCTTTTCCCCAGTGCTCTGCAAGCTCTCCAGGGCAACATAAAATCTGGGGCTCTGTGCTTTCTTTCCTTCTGAACAAGTGTTAGTGTTTTCTGCACAAACGCGATTCTGCGAAGCAATGTGAACACTTTTGCTTCCCAGGCACAGAGAAGGTGCTTGCAGGGAATTCTCTGCCTGCCTTTCCCCAGTGCTCTGCAAGCTCTCCAAGGCAGCATAAAACGTGGGGCTCTGTGCTTTCTTTCCTTCTGAACAAGTGTTAGTGTTTTCTGCACAAACGCGATTCTGCGAAGCAATGTGAACACTTGTGCTTCCCAGGCACAGAGAAGGTGCTAGCAGGGAATTCTCTGCCTGCCTTTCCCCAGTGCTCTGCAAGCTCTCCAGGGCAACATAAAATCTGGGGCTCTGTGCTTTCTTTCCTTCTGAACAAGTGTTAGTGTTTTCTGCACAAACGCGATTCTGCGAAGCAATGTGAACACTTTTGCTTCCCAGGCACAGAGAAGGTGCTAGCAGGGAATTCTCTGCCTGCCTTTCCCCAGTGCTCTGCAAGCTCTCCAGGGCAACATAAAATCTGGGGCTCTGGGCTTTCTTTCCTTCTGAACAAGTGTTAGTGTTTTCTGCACAAACGCGATTCTGCGAAGCAATGTGAACACTTGTGCTTCCCAGGCACAGAGAAGGTGCTAGCAGGGAATTCTCTGCCTGCCTTTCCCCAGTGCTCTGCAAGCTCTCCAGGGCAACATAAAATCTGGGGCTCTGTGCTTTCTTTCCTTCTGAACAAGTGTTAGTGTTTTCTGCACAAACGCGATTCTGCGAAGCAATGTGAACACTTTTGCTTCCCAGGCACAGAGAAGGTGCTAGCAGGGAATTCTCTGCCTGCTTTTCCCCAGTGCTCTGCAAGCTCTCCAGGGCAACATAAAATCTGGGGCTCTGGGCTTTCTTTCCTTCTGAACAAGTGTTAGTGTTTTCTGCACAAACGCGATTCTGCGAAGCAATGTGAACACTTGTGCTTCCCAGGCACAGAGAAGGTGCTAGCAGGGAATTCTCTGCCTGCCTTTCCCCAGTGCTCTGCAAGCTCTCCAGGGCAACATAAAATCTGGGGCTCTGTGCTTTCTTTCCTTCTGAACAAGTGTTAGTGTTTTCTGCACAAACGCGATTCTGCGAAGCAATGTGAACACTTGTACTTCCCAGGCACAGAGAAGGTGCTAGCAGGGAATTCTCTGCCTGCCTTTCCCCAGTGCTCTGCAAGCTCTCCAGGGCAACATAAAATGTGGGGCTCTGTGCTTTCTTTCCTTCTGAACAAGTGTTAGTGTTTTCTGCACAAACGCGATTCTGCGAAGCAATGTGAACACTTTTGCTTCCCAGGCACAGAGAAGGTGCTAGCAGGGAATTCTCTGCCTGCCTTTCCCCAGTGCTCTGCAAGCTCTCCAGGGCAACATAAAATGTGGGGCTCTGTGCTTTCTTTCCTTCTGAACAAGTGTTAGTGTTTTCTGCACAAACGCGATTCTGCGAAGCAATGTGAACACTTTTGCTTCCCAGGCACAGAGAAGGTGCTAGCAGGGAATTCTCTGCCTGCCTTTCCCCAGTGCTCTGCAAGCTCTCCAGGGCAACATAAAATCTGGGGCTCTGGGCTTTCTTTCCTTCTGAACAAGTGTTAGTGTTTTCTGCACAAACGCGATTCTGCGAAGCAATGTGAACACTTGTACTTCCCAGGCACAGAGAAGGTGCTAGCAGGGAATTCTCTGCCTGCCTTTCCCCAGTGCTCTGCAAGCTCTCCAGGGCAACATAAAATCTGGGGCTCTGTGCTTTCTTTCCTTCTGAACAAGTGTTAGTGTTTTCTGCACAAACGCGATTCTGCGAAGCAATGTGAACACTTGTACTTCCCAGGCACAGAGAAGGTGCTAGCAGGGAATTCTCTGCCTGCTTTTCCCCAGTGCTCTGCAAGCTCTCCAGGGCAACATAAAATGTGGGGCTCTGGGCTTTCTTTCCTTCTGAACAAGTGTTAGTGTTTTCTGCACAAACGCGATTCTGCGAAGCAATGTGAACACTTTTGCTTCCCAGGCACAGAGAAGGTGCTTGCAGGGAATTCTCTGCCTGCCTTTCCCCAGTGCTCTGCAAGCTCTCCAAGGCAACATAAAATGTGGGGCTCTGTGCTTTCTTTCCTTCTGAACAAGTGTTAGTGTTTTCTGCACAAACGCGATTCTGCGAAGCAATGTGAACACTTTTGCTTCCCAGGCACAGAGAAGGTGCTAGCAGGGAATTCTCTGCCTGCCTTTCCCCAGTGCTCTGCAAGCTCTCCAGGGCAACATAAAATGTGGGGCTCTGTGCTTTCTTTCCTTCTGAACAAGTGTTAGTGTTTTCTGCACAAACGCGATTCTGCGAAGCAATGTGAACACTTGTACTTCCCAGGCACAGAGAAGGTGCTAGCAGGGAATTCTCTGCCTGCCTTTCCCCAGTGCTCTGCAAGCTCTCCAGGGCAACATAAAATCTGGGGCTCTGTGCTTTCTTTCGTTCTGAACAAGTGTTAGTGTTTTCTGCACAAACGCGATTCTGCGAAGCAATGTGAACACTTTTGCTTCCCAGGCACAGAGAAGGTGCTAGCAGGGAATTCTCTGCCTGCCTTTCCCCAGTGCTCTGCAAGCTCTCCAGGGCAACATAAAATGTGGGGCTCTGTGCTTTCTTTCCTTCTGAACAAGTGTTAGTGTTTTCTGCACAAACGCGATTCTGCGAAGCAATGTGAACACTTTTGCTTCCCAGGCACAGAGAAGGTGCTAGCAGGGAATTCTCTGCCTGCCTTTCCCCAGTGCTCTGCAAGCTCTCCAGGGCAACATAAAATCTGGGGCTCTGTGCTTTCTTTCCTTCTGAACAAGTGTTAGTGTTTTCTGCACAAACGCGATTCTGCGAAGCAATGTGAACACTTTTGCTTCCCAGGCACAGAGAAGGTGCTTGCAGGGAATTCTCTGCCTGCCTTTCCCCAGTGCTCTGCAAGCTCTCCAAGGCAACATAAAATGTGGGGCTCTGTGCTTTCTTTCCTTCTGAACAAGTGTTAGTGTTTTCTGCACAAACGCGATTCTGCGAAGCAATGTGAACACTTGTGCTTCCCAGGCACAGAGAAGGTGCTAGCAGGGAATTCTCTGCCTGCCTTTCCCCAGTGCTCTGCAAGCTCTCCAGGGCAACAGAAAATCTGGGGCTCTGTGCTTTCTTTCCTTCTGAACAAGTGTTAGTGTTTTCTGCACAAACGCGATTCTGCGAAGCAATGTGAACACTTGTACTTCCCAGGCACAGAGAAGGTGCTAGCAGGGAATTCTCTGCCTGCCTTTCCCCAGTGCTCTGCAAGCTCTCCAGGGCAACATAAAATCTGGGGCTCTGTGCTTTCTTTCCTTCTGAACAAGTGTTAGTGTTTTCTGCACAAACGCGATTCTGCGAAGCAATGTGAACACTTTTGCTTCCCAGGCACAGAGAAGGTGCTAGCAGGGAATTCTCTGCCTGCTTTTCCCCAGTGCTCTGCAAGCTCTCCAGGGCAACATAAAATCTGGGGCTCTGTGCTTTCTTTCCTTCTGAACAAGTGTTAGTGTTTTCTGCACAAACGCGATTCTGAGAAGCAATGTGAACACTTGTACTTCCCAGGCACAGAGAAGGTGCTAGCAGGGAATTCTCTGCCTGCTTTTCCCCAGTGCTCTGCAAGCTCTCCAGGGCAACATAAAATCTGGGGCTCTGTGCTTTCTTTCCTTCTGAACAAGTGTTAGTGTTTTCTGCACAAACGCGATTCTGCGAAGCAATGTGAACACTTTTGCTTCCCAGGCACAGAGAAGGTGCTTGCAGGGAATTCTCTGCCTGCCTTTCCCCAGTGCTCTGCAAGCTCTCCAAGGCAGCATAAAACGTGGGGCTCTGTGCTTTCTTTCCTTCTGAACAAGTGTTAGTGTTTTCTGCACAAACGCGATTCTGCGAAGCAATGTGAACACTTGTGCTTCCCAGGCACAGAGAAGGTGCTAGCAGGGAATTCTCTGCCTGCCTTTCCCCAGTGCTCTGCAAGCTCTCCAGGGCAACATAAAATCTGGGGCTCTGTGCTTTCTTTCCTTCTGAACAAGTGTTAGTGTTTTCTGCACAAACGCGATTCTGCGAAGCAATGTGAACACTTTTGCTTCCCAGGCACAGAGAAGGTGCTAGCAGGGAATTCTCTGCCTGCCTTTCCCCAGTGCTCTGCAAGCTCTCCAGGGCAACATAAAATCTGGGGCTCTGGGCTTTCTTTCCTTCTGAACAAGTGTTAGTGTTTTCTGCACAAACGCGATTCTGCGAAGCAATGTGAACACTTGTGCTTCCCAGGCACAGAGAAGGTGCTAGCAGGGAATTCTCTGCCTGCCTTTCCCCAGTGCTCTGCAAGCTCTCCAGGGCAACATAAAATCTGGGGCTCTGTGCTTTCTTTCCTTCTGAACAAGTGTTAGTGTTTTCTGCACAAACGCGATTCTGCGAAGCAATGTGAACACTTTTGCTTCCCAGGCACAGAGAAGGTGCTAGCAGGGAATTCTCTGCCTGCTTTTCCCCAGTGCTCTGCAAGCTCTCCAGGGCAACATAAAATCTGGGGCTCTGGGCTTTCTTTCCTTCTGAACAAGTGTTAGTGTTTTCTGCACAAACGCGATTCTGCGAAGCAATGTGAACACTTGTGCTTCCCAGGCACAGAGAAGGTGCTAGCAGGGAATTCTCTGCCTGCCTTTCCCCAGTGCTCTGCAAGCTCTCCAGGGCAACATAAAATCTGGGGCTCTGTGCTTTCTTTCCTTCTGAACAAGTGTTAGTGTTTTCTGCACAAACGCGATTCTGCGAAGCAATGTGAACACTTGTACTTCCCAGGCACAGAGAAGGTGCTAGCAGGGAATTCTCTGCCTGCCTTTCCCCAGTGCTCTGCAAGCTCTCCAGGGCAACATAAAATGTGGGGCTCTGTGCTTTCTTTCCTTCTGAACAAGTGTTAGTGTTTTCTGCACAAACGCGATTCTGCGAAGCAATGTGAACACTTTTGCTTCCCAGGCACAGAGAAGGTGCTAGCAGGGAATTCTCTGCCTGCCTTTCCCCAGTGCTCTGCAAGCTCTCCAGGGCAACAAAAAATGTGGGGCTCTGTGCTTTCTTTCCTTCTGAACAAGTGTTAGTGTTTTCTGCACAAACGCGATTCTGCGAAGCAATGTGAACACTTTTGCTTCCCAGGCACAGAGAAGGTGCTAGCAGGGAATTCTCTGCCTGCCTTTCCCCAGTGCTCTGCAAGCTCTCCAGGGCAACATAAAATCTGGGGCTCTGGGCTTTCTTTCCTTCTGAACAAGTGTTAGTGTTTTCTGCACAAACGCGATTCTGCGAAGCAATGTGAACACTTGTACTTCCCAGGCACAGAGAAGGTGCTAGCAGGGAATTCTCTGCCTGCCTTTCCCCAGTGCTCTGCAAGCTCTCCAGGGCAACATAAAATCTGGGGCTCTGTGCTTTCTTTCCTTCTGAACAAGTGTTAGTGTTTTCTGCACAAACGCGATTCTGCGAAGCAATGTGAACACTTGTACTTCCCAGGCACAGAGAAGGTGCTAGCAGGGAATTCTCTGCCTGCTTTTCCCCAGTGCTCTGCAAGCTCTCCAGGGCAACATAAAATGTGGGGCTCTGGGCTTTCTTTCCTTCTGAACAAGTGTTAGTGTTTTCTGCACAAACGCGATTCTGCGAAGCAATGTGAACACTTTTGCTTCCCAGGCACAGAGAAGGTGCTT
>JASWHU010000522.1:0-55421 GCA_030819815.1 Strix occidentalis | reverse complement strand
AAGTGTTCACATTGCTTCGCAGAATCGCGTTTGTGCAGAAAACACTAACACTTGTTCAGAAGGAAAGAAAGCACAGAGCCCCAGATTTTATGTTGCCCTGGAGAGCTTGCAGAGCACTGGGGAAAAGCAGGCAGAGAATTCCCTGCTAGCACCTTCTCTGTGCCTGGGAAGCAAAAGTGTTCACATTGCTTCGCAGAATCGCGTTTGTGCAGAAAACACTAACACTTGTTCAGAAGGAAAGAAAGCACAGAGCCCCAGATTTTATGTTGCCCTGGAGAGCTTGCAGAGCACTGGGGAAAAGCAGGCAGAGAATTCCCTGCTAGCACCTTCTCTGTGCCTGGGAAGCAAAAGTGTTCACATTGCTTCGCAGAATCGCGTTTGTGCAGAAAACACTAACAGTTGTTCAGAAGGAAAGAAAGCACAGAGCCCCAGATTTTATGTTGCCCTGGAGAGCTTGCAGAGCACTGGGGAAAAGCAGGCAGAGAATTCCCTGCTAGCACCTTCTCTGTGCCTGGGAAGCACAAGTGTTCACATTGCTTCGCAGAATCGCGTTTGTGCAGAAAACACTAACACTTGTTCAGAAGGAAAGAAAGCACAGAGCCCCAGATTTGATGTTGCCCTGGAGAGCTTGCAGAGCACTGGGGAAAAGCAGGCAGAGAATTCCCTGCTAGCACCTTCTCTGTGCCTGGGAAGCAAAAGTGTTCACATTGCTTCGCAGAATCGCGTTTGTGCAGAAAACACTAACACTTGTTCAGAAGGAAAGAAAGCCAGAGCCCCAGATTTTATGTTGCCCTGGAGAGCTTGCAGAGCACTGGGGAAAAGCAGGCAGAGAATTCCCTGCTAGCACCTTCTCTGTGCCTGGGAAGCAAAAGTGTTCACATTGCTTCGCAGAATCGCGTTTGTGCAGAAAACACTAACACTTGTTCAGAAGGAAAGAAAGCACAGAGCCCCAGATTTTAGGTTGCCCTGGAGAGCTTGCAGAGCACTGGGGAAAAGCAGGCAGAGAATTCCCTGCTAGCACCTTCTCTGTGCCTGGGAAGCAAAAGTGTTCACATTGCTTCGCAGAATCGCGTTTGTGCAGAAAACACTAACACTTGTTCAGAAGGAAAGAAAGCACAGAGCCCCAGATTTGATGTTGCCCTGGAGAGCTTGCAGAGCACTGGGGAAAAGCAGGCAGAGAATTCCCTGCTAGCACCTTCTCTGTGCCTGGGAAGCAAAAGTGTTCACATTGCTTCGCAGAATCGCGTTTGTGCAGAAAACACTAACACTTGTTCAGAAGGAAAGAAAGCACAGAGCCCCAGATTTTATGTTGCCCTGGAGAGCTTGCAGAGCACTGGGGAAAAGCAGGCAGAGAATTCCCTGCTAGCACCTTCTCTGTGCCTGGGAAGCAAAAGTGTTCACATTGCTTCGCAGAATCGCGTTTGTGCAGAAAACACTAACACTTGTTCAGAAGGAAAGAAAGCACAGAGCCCCAGATTTGATGTTGCCCTGGAGAGCTTGCAGAGCACTGGGGAAAGGCAGGCAGAGAATTCCCTGCTAGCACCTTCTCTGTGCCTGGGAAGCAAAAGTGTTCACATTGCTTCGCAGAATCGCGTTTGTGCAGAAAACACTGACACCTTGTTCAGAAGGAAAGAAAGCACAGAGCCCCAGATTTTATGTTGCCCTGGAGAGCTTGCAGAGCACTGGGGAAAGGCAGGCAGAGAATTCCCTGCTAGCACCTTCTCTGTGCCTGGGAAGCAAAAGTGTTCACATTGCTTCGCAGAATCGCGTTTGTGCAGAAAACACTAACACTTGTTCAGAAGGAAAGAAAGCACAGAGCCCCAGATTTGATGTTGCCCTGGAGAGCTTGCAGAGCACTGGGGAAAAGGCAGGCAGAGAATTCCCTGCTAGCACCTTCTCTGTGCCTGGGAAGCAAAAGTGTTCACATTGCTTCGCAGAATCGCGTTTGTGCAGAAAACACTAACACTTGTTCAGAAGGAAAGAAAGCACAGAGCCCCAGATTTTAGGTTGCCCTGGAGAGTTTGCAGAGCACTGGGGAAAAGCAGGCAGAGAATTCCCTGCTAGCACCTTCTCTGTGCCTGGGAAGCAAAAGTGTTCACATTGCTTCGCAGAATCGCGTTTGTGCAGAAAACACTAACACTTGTTCAGAAGGAAAGAAAGCACAGAGCCCCAGATTTTAGGTTGCCCTGGAGAGCTTGCAGAGCACTGGGGAAAGGCAGGCAGAGAATTCCCTGCTAGCACCTTCTCTGTGCCTGGGAAGCAAAAGTGTTCACATTGCTTCGCAGAATCGCGTTTGTGCAGAAAACACTAACACTTGTTCAGAAGGAAAGAAAGCACAGAGCCCCAGATTTTATGTTGCCCTGGAGAGCTTGCAGAGCACTGGGGAAAGGCAGGCAGAGAATTCCCTGCTAGCACCTTCTCTGTGCCTGGGAAGCAAAAGTGTTCACATTGCTTCGCAGAATCGCGTTTGTGCAGAAAACACTAACACTTGTTCAGAAGGAAAGAAAGCACAGAGCCCCAGATTTTATGTTGCCCTGGAGAGCTTGCAGAGCACTGGGGAAAAGCAGGCAGAGAATTCCCTGCTAGCACCTTCTCTGTGCCTGGGAAGCAAAAGTGTTCACATTGCTTCGCAGAATCGCGTTTGTGCAGAAAACACTGACACTTGTTCAGAAGGAAAGAAAGCACAGAGCCCCAGATTTTATGTTGCCCTGGAGAGCTTGCAGAGCACTGGGGAAAGGCAGGCAGAGAATTCCCTGCTAGCACCTTCTCTGTGCCTGGGAAGCAAAAGTGTTCACATTGCTTCGCAGAATCGCGTTTGTGCAGAAAACACTAACACTTGTTCAGAAGGAAAGAAAGCCCAGAGCCCCAGATTTGATGTTGCCCTGGAGAGCTTGCAGAGCACTGGGATAGGCAGGCAGAGAATTCCCTGCTAGCACCTTCTCTGTGCCTGGGAAGGAGAAAGTGTTCACATTGCTTCGCAGAATCGCTTTTGTGCAGAAAACACTAACAGTTGTTCAGAAGGAAAGAAAGCACAGAGCCCCAGATTTTATGTTGCCCTGGAGAGCTTGCAGAGCACTGGGGAAAGGCAGGCAGAGAATTCCCTGCTAGCACCTTCTCTGTGCCTGGGAAGCAAAAGTGTTCACATTGCTTCGCAGAATCGCGTTTGTGCAGAAAACACTAACACTTGTTCAGAAGGAAAGAAAGCACAGAGCCCCAGATTTTATGTTGCCCTGGAGAGCTTGCAGAGCACTGGGGAAAAGCAGGCAGAGAATTCCCTGCTAGCACCTTCTCTGTGCCTGGGAAGCAAAAGTGTTCACATTGCTTCGCAGAATCGCGTTTGTGCAGAAAACACTAACACTTGTTCAGAAGGAAAGAAAGCACAGAGCCCCAGATTTTATGTTGCCCTGGAGAGTTTGCAGAGCACTGGGGAAAAGCAGGCAGAGAATTCCCTGCTAGCACCTTCTCTGTGCCTGGGAAGCAAAAGTGTTCACATTGCTTCGCAGAATCGCGTTTGTGCAGAAAACACTAACAGTTGTTCAGAAGGAAAGAAAGCACAGAGCCCCAGATTTTATGTTGCCCTGGAGAGCTTGCAGAGCACTGGGGAAAAGCAGGCAGAGAATTCCCTGCTAGCACCTTCTATGTGCCTGGGAAGCAAAAGTGTTCACATTGCTTCGCAGAATCGCGTTTGTGCAGAAAACACTAACACTTGTTCAGAAGGAAAGAAAGCACAGAGCCCCAGATTTTATGTTGCCCTGGAGAGCTTGCAGAGCACTGGGGAAAAGCAGGCAGAGAATTCCCTGCTAGCACCTTCTCTGTGCCTGGGAAGCAAAAGTGTTCACATTGCTTCGCAGAATCGCGTTTGTGCAGAAAACACTAACACTTGTTCAGAAGGAAAGAAAGCACAGAGCCCCAGATTTTATGTTGCCCTGGAGAGCTTGCAGAGCACTGGGGAAAAGCAGGCAGAGAATTCCCTGCTAGCACCTTCTCTGTGCCTGGGAAGCAAAAGTGTTCACATTGCTTCGCAGAATCGCGTTTGTGCAGAAAACACTAACACTTGTTCAGAAGGAAAGAAAGCACAGAGCCCCAGATTTTATGTTGCCCTGGAGAGCTTGCAGAGCACTGGGGAAAGCAGGCAGAGAATTCCCTGCTAGCACCTTCTCTGTGCCTGGGAAGCAAAAGTGTTCACATTGCTTCGCAGAATCGCGTTTGTGCAGAAAACACTAACACTTGTTCAGAAGGAAAGAAAGCACAGAGCCCCAGATTTTAGGTTGCCCTGGAGAGCTTGCAGAGCACTGGGGAAAAGCAGGCAGAGAATTCCCTGCTAGCACCTTCTCTGTGCCTGGGAAGCAAAAGTGTTCACATTGCTTCGCAGAATCGCGTTTGTGCAGAAAACACTAACACTTGTTCAGAAGGAAAGAAAGCACAGAGCCCCAGATTTTATGTTGCCCTGGAGAGCTTGCAGAGCACTGGGGAAAAGCAGGCAGAGAATTCCCTGCTAGCACCTTCTCTGTGCCTGGGAAGCAAAAGTGTTCACATTGCTTCGCAGAATCGCGTTTGTGCAGAAAACACTAACACTTGTTCAGAAGGAAAGAAAGCACAGAGCCCCAGATTTTATGTTGCCCTGGAGAGCTTGCAGAGCACTGGGGAAAAGCAGGCAGAGAATTCCCTGCTAGCACCTTCTCTGTGCCTGGGAAGCAAAAGTGTTCACATTGCTTCGCAGAATCGCGTTTGTGCAGAAAACACTAACACTTGTTCAGAAGGAAAGAAAGCACAGAGCCCCAGATTTTATGTTGCCCTGGAGAGCTTGCAGAGCACTGGGGAAAAGCAGGCAGAGAATTCCCTGCTAGCACCTTCTCTGTGCCTGGGAAGCAAAAGTGTTCACATTGCTTCGCAGAATCGCGTTTGTGCAGAAAACACTAACAGTTGTTCAGAAGGAAAGAAAGCACAGAGCCCCAGATTTTATGTTGCCCTGGAGAGCTTGCAGAGCACTGGGGAAAAGCAGGCAGAGAATTCCCTGCTAGCACCTTCTCTGTGCCTGGGAAGCACAAGTGTTCACATTGCTTCGCAGAATCGCGTTTGTGCAGAAAACACTAACACTTGTTCAGAAGGAAAGAAAGCACAGAGCCCCACATTTTATGTTGCCCTGGAGAGCTTGCAGAGCACTGGGGAAAAGCAGGCAGAGAATTCCCTGCTAGCACCTTCTCTGTGCCTGGGAAGCAAAAGTGTTCACATTGCTTCGCAGAATCGCGTTTGTGCAGAAAACACTAACACTTGTTCAGAAGGAAAGAAAGCCCAGAGCCCCAGATTTTATGTTGCCCTGGAGAGCTTGCAGAGCACTGGGGAAAAGCAGGCAGAGAATTCCCTGCTAGCACCTTCTCTGTGCCTGGGAAGCAAAAGTGTTCACATTGCTTCGCAGAATCGCGTTTGTGCAGAAAACACTAACACTTGTTCAGAAGGAAAGAAAGCACAGAGCCCCAGATTTTATGTTGCCCTGGAGAGCTTGCAGAGCACTGGGGAAAGGCAGGCAGAGAATTCCCTGCTAGCACCTTCTCTGTGCCTGGGAAGCAAAAGTGTTCACATTGCTTCGCAGAATCGCGTTTGTGCAGAAAACACTGACACTTGTTCAGAAGGAAAGAAAGCACAGAGCCCCAGATTTTATGTTGCCCTGGAGAGCTTGCAGAGCACTGGGGAAAGGCAGGCAGAGAATTCCCTGCTAGCACCTTCTCTGTGCCTGGGAAGCAAAAGTGTTCACATTGCTTCGCAGAATCGCGTTTGTGCAGAAAACACTAACAGTTGTTCAGAAGGAAAGAAAGCACAGAGCCCCAGATTTTATGTTGCCCTGGAGAGCTTGCAGAGCACTGGGGAAAGGCAGGCAGAGAATTCCCTGCTAGCACCTTCTCTGTGCCTGGGAAGCAAAAGTGTTCACATTGCTTCGCAGAATCGCGTTTGTGCAGAAAACACTAACACTTGTTCAGAAGGAAAGAAAGCACAGAGCCCCAGATTTTATGTTGCCCTGGAGAGCTTGCAGAGCACTGGGGAAAAGCAGGCAGAGAATTCCCTGCTAGCACCTTCTCTGTGCCTGGGAAGCAAAAGTGTTCACATTGCTTCGCAGAATCGCGTTTGTGCAGAAAACACTGACACCTGTTCAGAAGGAAAGAAAGCACAGAGCCCCAGATTTTATGTTGCCCTGGAGAGCTTGCAGAGCACTGGGGAAAGGCAGGCAGAGAATTCCCTGCTAGCACCTTCTCTGTGCCTGGGAAGCAAAAGTGTTCACATTGCTTCGCAGAATCGCGTTTGTGCAGAAAACACTAACACTTGTTCAGAAGGAAAGAAAGCACAGAGCCCCAGATTTGATGTTGCCCTGGAGAGCTTGCAGAGCACTGGGGAAAAGCAGGCAGAGAATTCCCTGCTAGCACCTTCTCTGTGCCTGGGAAGCAAAAGTGTTCACATTGCTTCGCAGAATCGCGTTTGTGCAGAAAACACTAACACTTGTTCAGAAGGAAAGAAAGCACAGAGCCCCAGATTTTATGTTGCCCTGGAGAGTTTGCAGAGCACTGGGGAAAAGCAGGCAGAGAATTCCCTGCTAGCACCTTCTCTGTGCCTGGGAAGCAAAAGTGTTCACATTGCTTCGCAGAATCGCGTTTGTGCAGAAAACACTAACACTTGTTCAGAAGGAAAGAAAGCACAGAGCCCCAGATTTTAGGTTGCCCTGGAGAGCTTGCAGAGCACTGGGGAAAGGCAGGCAGAGAATTCCCTGCTAGCACCTTCTCTGTGCCTGGGAAGCAAAAGTGTTCACATTGCTTCGCAGAATCGCGTTTGTGCAGAAAACACTAACACTTGTTCAGAAGGAAAGAAAGCACAGAGCCCCAGATTTTATGTTGCCCTGGAGAGCTTGCAGAGCACTGGGGAAAGGCAGGCAGAGAATTCCCTGCTAGCACCTTCTCTGTGCCTGGGAAGCAAAAGTGTTCACATTGCTTCGCAGAATCGCGTTTGTGCAGAAAACACTAACACTTGTTCAGAAGGAAAGAAAGCACAGAGCCCCAGATTTTATGTTGCCCTGGAGAGCTTGCAGAGCACTGGGGAAAAGCAGGCAGAGAATTCCCTGCTAGCACCTTCTCTGTGCCTGGGAAGCAAAAGTGTTCACATTGCTTCGCAGAATCGCGTTTGTGCAGAAAACACTGACACTTGTTCAGAAGGAAAGAAAGCACAGAGCCCCAGATTTTATGTTGCCCTGGAGAGCTTGCAGAGCACTGGGGAAAGGCAGGCAGAGAATTCCCTGCTAGCACCTTCTCTGTGCCTGGGAAGCAAAAGTGTTCACATTGCTTCGCAGAATCGCGTTTGTGCAGAAAACACTAACACTTGTTCAGAAGGAAAGAAAGCCCAGAGCCCCAGATTTGATGTTGCCCTGGAGAGCTTGCAGAGCACTGGGGATAGGCAGGCAGAGAATTCCCTGCTAGCACCTTCTCTGTGCCTGGGAAGGAGAAGTGTTCACATTGCTTCGCAGAATCGCTTTTGTGCAGAAAACACTAACAGTTGTTCAGAAGGAAAGAAAGCACAGAGCCCCAGATTTTATGTTGCCCTGGAGAGCTTGCAGAGCACTGGGGAAAGGCAGGCAGAGAATTCCCTGCTAGCACCTTCTCTGTGCCTGGGAAGCAAAAGTGTTCACATTGCTTCGCAGAATCGCGTTTGTGCAGAAAACACTAACACTTGTTCAGAAGGAAAGAAAGCACAGAGCCCCAGATTTTATGTTGCCCTGGAGAGCTTGCAGAGCACTGGGGAAAAGCAGGCAGAGAATTCCCTGCTAGCACCTTCTCTGTGCCTGGGAAGCAAAAGTGTTCACATTGCTTCGCAGAATCGCGTTTGTGCAGAAAACACTAACACTTGTTCAGAAGGAAAGAAAGCACAGAGCCCCAGATTTTATGTTGCCCTGGAGAGTTTGCAGAGCACTGGGGAAAAGCAGGCAGAGAATTCCCTGCTAGCACCTTCTCTGTGCCTGGGAAGCAAAAGTGTTCACATTGCTTCGCAGAATCGCGTTTGTGCAGAAAACACTAACAGTTGTTCAGAAGGAAAGAAAGCACAGAGCCCCAGATTTTATGTTGCCCTGGAGAGCTTGCAGAGCACTGGGGAAAAGCAGGCAGAGAATTCCCTGCTAGCACCTTCTATGTGCCTGGGAAGCAAAAGTGTTCACATTGCTTCGCAGAATCGCGTTTGTGCAGAAAACACTAACACTTGTTCAGAAGGAAAGAAAGCACAGAGCCCCAGATTTTATGTTGCCCTGGAGAGCTTGCAGAGCACTGGGGAAAAGCAGGCAGAGAATTCCCTGCTAGCACCTTCTCTGTGCCTGGGAAGCAAAAGTGTTCACATTGCTTCGCAGAATCGCGTTTGTGCAGAAAACACTAACACTTGTTCAGAAGGAAAGAAAGCACAGAGCCCCAGATTTTATGTTGCCCTGGAGAGCTTGCAGAGCACTGGGGAAAAGCAGGCAGAGAATTCCCTGCTAGCACCTTCTCTGTGCCTGGGAAGCAAAAGTGTTCACATTGCTTCGCAGAATCGCGTTTGTGCAGAAAACACTAACACTTGTTCAGAAGGAAAGAAAGCACAGAGCCCCAGATTTTAGGTTGCCCTGGAGAGCTTGCAGAGCACTGGGGAAAGGCAGGCAGAGAATTCCCTGCTAGCACCTTCTCTGTGCCTGGGAAGCAAAAGTGTTCACATTGCTTCGCAGAATCGCGTTTGTGCAGAAAACACTAACACTTGTTCAGAAGGAAAGAAAGCACAGAGCCCCAGATTTTAGGTTGCCCTGGAGAGCTTGCAGAGCACTGGGGAAAAGCAGGCAGAGAATTCCCTGCTAGCACCTTCTCTGTGCCTGGGAAGCAAAAGTGTTCACATTGCTTCGCAGAATCGCGTTTGTGCAGAAAACACTAACACTTGTTCAGAAGGAAAGAAAGCACAGAGCCCCAGATTTTATGTTGCCCTGGAGAGCTTGCAGAGCACTGGGGAAAAGCAGGCAGAGAATTCCCTGCTAGCACCTTCTCTGTGCCTGGGAAGCAAAAGTGTTCACATTGCTTCGCAGAATCGCGTTTGTGCAGAAAACACTAACACTTGTTCAGAAGGAAAGAAAGCACAGAGCCCCAGATTTTATGTTGCCCTGGAGAGCTTGCAGAGCACTGGGGAAAAGCAGGCAGAGAATTCCCTGCTAGCACCTTCTCTGTGCCTGGGAAGCAAAAGTGTTCACATTGCTTCGCAGAATCGCGTTTGTGCAGAAAACACTAACACTTGTTCAGAAGGAAAGAAAGCACAGAGCCCCAGATTTTATGTTGCCCTGGAGAGCTTGCAGAGCACTGGGGAAAAGCAGGCAGAGAATTCCCTGCTAGCACCTTCTCTGTGCCTGGGAAGCAAAAGTGTTCACATTGCTTCGCAGAATCGCGTTTGTGCAGAAAACACTAACAGTTGTTCAGAAGGAAAGAAAGCACAGAGCCCCAGATTTTATGTTGCCCTGGAGAGCTTGCAGAGCACTGGGGAAAAGCAGGCAGAGAATTCCCTGCTAGCACCTTCTCTGTGCCTGGGAAGCACAAGTGTTCACATTGCTTCGCAGAATCGCGTTTGTGCAGAAAACACTAACACTTGTTCAGAAGGAAAGAAAGCACAGAGCCCCAGATTTGATGTTGCCCTGGAGAGCTTGCAGAGCACTGGGGAAAAGCAGGCAGAGAATTCCCTGCTAGCACCTTCTCTGTGCCTGGGAAGCAAAAGTGTTCACATTGCTTCGCAGAATCGCGTTTGTGCAGAAAACACTAACACTTGTTCAGAAGGAAAGAAAGCCCAGAGCCCCAGATTTTATGTTGCCCTGGAGAGCTTGCAGAGCACTGGGGAAAAGCAGGCAGAGAATTCCCTGCTAGCACCTTCTCTGTGCCTGGGAAGCAAAAGTGTTCACATTGCTTCGCAGAATCGCGTTTGTGCAGAAAACACTAACACTTGTTCAGAAGGAAAGAAAGCACAGAGCCCCAGATTTTAGGTTGCCCTGGAGAGCTTGCAGAGCACTGGGGAAAAGCAGGCAGAGAATTCCCTGCTAGCACCTTCTCTGTGCCTGGGAAGCAAAAGTGTTCACATTGCTTCGCAGAATCGCGTTTGTGCAGAAAACACTAACACTTGTTCAGAAGGAAAGAAAGCACAGAGCCCCAGATTTGATGTTGCCCTGGAGAGCTTGCAGAGCACTGGGGAAAAGCAGGCAGAGAATTCCCTGCTAGCACCTTCTCTGTGCCTGGGAAGCAAAAGTGTTCACATTGCTTCGCAGAATCGCGTTTGTGCAGAAAACACTAACACTTGTTCAGAAGGAAAGAAAGCACAGAGCCCCAGATTTTATGTTGCCCTGGAGAGCTTGCAGAGCACTGGGGAAAAGCAGGCAGAGAATTCCCTGCTAGCACCTTCTCTGTGCCTGGGAAGCAAAAGTGTTCACATTGCTTCGCAGAATCGCGTTTGTGCAGAAAACACTAACACTTGTTCAGAAGGAAAGAAAGCACAGAGCCCCAGATTTTAGGTTGCCCTGGAGAGCTTGCAGAGCACTGGGGAAAGGCAGGCAGAGAATTCCCTGCTAGCACCTTCTCTGTGCCTGGGAAGCAAAAGTGTTCACATTGCTTCGCAGAATCGCGTTTGTGCAGAAAACACTGACACTTGTTCAGAAGGAAAGAAAGCACAGAGCCCCAGATTTTATGTTGCCCTGGAGAGCTTGCAGAGCACTGGGGAAAGGCAGGCAGAGAATTCCCTGCTAACACCTTCTCTGTGCCTGGGAAGGAGAAGTGTTCACATTGCTTCGCAGAATCGCGTTTGTGCAGAAAACACTGACACTTGTTCAGAAGGAAAGAAAGCACAGAGCCCCAGATTTTATGTTGCCCTGGAGAGCTTGCAGAGCACTGGGGAAAGGCAGGCAGAGAATTCCCTGCTAGCACCTTCTCTGTGCCTGGGAAGCAAAAGTGTTCACATTGCTTCGCAGAATCGCGTTTGTGCAGAAAACACTAACACTTGTTCAGAAGGAAAGAAAGCACAGAGCCCCAGATTTTAGGTTGCCCTGGAGAGCTTGCAGAGCACTGGGGAAAAGCAGGCAGAGAATTCCCTGCTAGCACCTTCTCTGTGCCTGGGAAGCAAAAGTGTTCACATTGCTTCGCAGAATCGCGTTTGTGCAGAAAACACTAACACTTGTTCAGAAGGAAAGAAAGCACAGAGCCCCAGATTTTATGTTGCCCTGGAGAGCTTGCAGAGCACTGGGGAAAAGCAGGCAGAGAATTCCCTGCTAGCACCTTCTCTGTGCCTGGGAAGCAAAAGTGTTCACATTGCTTCGCAGAATCGCGTTTGTGCAGAAAACACTAACAGTTGTTCAGAAGGAAAGAAAGCCCAGAGCCCCAGATTTTATGTTGCCCTGGAGAGCTTGCAGAGCACTGGGGAAAAGCAGGCAGAGAATTCCCTGCTAGCACCTTCTCTGTGCCTGGGAAGCAAAAGTGTTCACATTGCTTCGCAGAATCGCGTTTGTGCAGAAAACACTAACAGTTGTTCAGAAGGAAAGAAAGCACAGAGCCCCAGATTTTATGTTGCCCTGGAGAGCTTGCAGAGCACTGGGGAAAAGCAGGCAGAGAATTCCCTGCTAGCACCTTCTCTGTGCCTGGGAAGCACAAGTGTTCACATTGCTTCGCAGAATCGCGTTTGTGCAGAAAACACTAACACTTGTTCAGAAGGAAAGAAAGCACAGAGCCCCACATTTTATGTTGCCCTGGAGAGCTTGCAGAGCACTGGGGAAAAGCAGGCAGAGAATTCCCTGCTAGCACCTTCTCTGTGCCTGGGAAGCAAAAGTGTTCACATTGCTTCGCAGAATCGCGTTTGTGCAGAAAACACTAACACTTGTTCAGAAGGAAAGAAAGCACAGAGCCCCAGATTTGATGTTGCCCTGGAGAGCTTGCAGAGCACTGGGGAAAAGCAGGCAGAGAATTCCCTGCTAGCACCTTCTCTGTGCCTGGGAAGCAAAAGTGTTCACATTGCTTCGCAGAATCGCGTTTGTGCAGAAAACACTAACACTTGTTCAGAAGGAAAGAAAGCACAGAGCCCCAGATTTTATGTTGCCCTGGAGAGCTTGCAGAGCACTGGGGAAAAGCAGGCAGAGAATTCCCTGCTAGCACCTTCTCTGTGCCTGGGAAGCAAAAGTGTTCCCATTGCTTCGCAGAATCGCGTTTGTGCAGAAAACACTAACACTTGTTCAGAAGGAAAGAAAGCACAGAGCCCCAGATTTTAGGTTGCCCTGGAGAGCTTGCAGAGCACTGGGGAAAGGCAGGCAGAGAATTCCCTGCTAGCACCTTCTCTGTGCCTGGGAAGCAAAAGTGTTCACATTGCTTCGCAGAATCGCGTTTGTGCAGAAAACACTAACACTTGTTCAGAAGGAAAGAAAGCACAGAGCCCCAGATTTTATGTTGCCCTGGAGAGCTTGCAGAGCCCTGGGGAAAGGCAGGCAGAGAATTCCCTGCTAGCACCTTCTCTGTGCCTGGGAAGCAAAAGTGTTCACATTGCTTCGCAGAATCGCGTTTGTGCAGAAAACACTAACACTTGTTCAGAAGGAAAGAAAGCACAGAGCCCCAGATTTTATGTTGCCCTGGAGAGCTTGCAGAGCACTGGGGAAAGGCAGGCAGAGAATTCCCTGCTAGCACCTTCTCTGTGCCTGGGAAGCAAAAGTGTTCACATTGCTTCGCAGAATCGCGTTTGTGCAGAAAACACTGACACTTGTTCAGAAGGAAAGAAAGCACAGAGCCCCAGATTTTATGTTGCCCTGGAGAGCTTGCAGAGCACTGGGGAAAGGCAGGCAGAGAATTCCCTGCTAACACCTTCTCTGTGCCTGGGAAGGAGAAGTGTTCACATTGCTTCGCAGAATCGCGTTTGTGCAGAAAACACTGACACTTGTTCAGAAGGAAAGAAAGCACAGAGCCCCAGATTTTATGTTGCCCTGGAGAGCTTGCAGAGCACTGGGGAAAGGCAGGCAGAGAATTCCCTGCTAGCACCTTCTCTGTGCCTGGGAAGCAAAAGTGTTCACATTGCTTCGCAGAATCGCGTTTGTGCAGAAAACACTAACACTTGTTCAGAAGGAAAGAAAGCACAGAGCCCCAGATTTTAGGTTGCCCTGGAGAGCTTGCAGAGCACTGGGGAAAAGCAGGCAGAGAATTCCCTGCTAGCACCTTCTCTGTGCCTGGGAAGCAAAAGTGTTCACATTGCTTCGCAGAATCGCGTTTGTGCAGAAAACACTAACACTTGTTCAGAAGGAAAGAAAGCACAGAGCCCCAGATTTTATGTTGCCCTGGAGAGCTTGCAGAGCACTGGGGAAAAGCAGGCAGAGAATTCCCTGCTAGCACCTTCTCTGTGCCTGGGAAGCAAAAGTGTTCACATTGCTTCGCAGAATCGCGTTTGTGCAGAAAACACTAACAGTTGTTCAGAAGGAAAGAAAGCACAGAGCCCCAGATTTTATGTTGCCCTGGAGAGCTTGCAGAGCACTGGGGAAAAGCAGGCAGAGAATTCCCTGCTAGCACCTTCTCTGTGCCTGGGAAGCACAAGTGTTCACATTGCTTCGCAGAATCGCGTTTGTGCAGAAAACACTAACACTTGTTCAGAAGGAAAGAAAGCACAGAGCCCCACATTTTATGTTGCCCTGGAGAGCTTGCAGAGCACTGGGGAAAAGCAGGCAGAGAATTCCCTGCTAGCACCTTCTCTGTGCCTGGGAAGCAAAAGTGTTCACATTGCTTCGCAGAATCGCGTTTGTGCAGAAAACACTAACACTTGTTCAGAAGGAAAGAAAGCACAGAGCCCCAGATTTTATGTTGCCCTGGAGAGCTTGCAGAGCACTGGGGAAAAGCAGGCAGAGAATTCCCTGCTAGCACCTTCTCTGTGCCTGGGAAGCAAAAGTGTTCACATTGCTTCGCAGAATCGCGTTTGTGCAGAAAACACTAACACTTGTTCAGAAGGAAAGAAAGCACAGAGCCCCAGATTTTATGTTGCCCTGGAGAGCTTGCAGAGCACTGGGGAAAAGCAGGCAGAGAATTCCCTGCTAGCACCTTCTCTGTGCCTGGGAAGCACAAGTGTTCACATTGCTTCGCAGAATCGCGTTTGTGCAGAAAACACTAACACTTGTTCAGAAGGAAAGAAAGCACAGAGCCCCACATTTTATGTTGCCCTGGAGAGCTTGCAGAGCACTGGGGAAAAGCAGGCAGAGAATTCCCTGCTAGCACCTTCTCTGTGCCTGGGAAGCAAAAGTGTTCACATTGCTTCGCAGAATCGCGTTTGTGCAGAAAACACTAACACTTGTTCAGAAGGAAAGAAAGCACAGAGCCCCACATTTTATGTTGCCCTGGAGAGCTTGCAGAGCACTGGGGAAAAGCAGGCAGAGAATTCCCTGCTAGCACCTTCTCTGTGCCTGGGAAGCAAAAGTGTTCACATTGCTTCGCAGAATCGCGTTTGTGCAGAAAACACTAACACTTGTTCAGAAGGAAAGAAAGCACAGAGCCCCAGATTTTATGTTGCCCTGGAGAGCTTGCAGAGCACTGGGGAAAAGCAGGCAGAGAATTCCCTGCTAGCACCTTCTCTGTGCCTGGGAAGCAAAAGTGTTCCCATTGCTTCGCAGAATCGCGTTTGTGCAGAAAACACTAACACTTGTTCAGAAGGAAAGAAAGCACAGAGCCCCAGATTTTAGGTTGCCCTGGAGAGCTTGCAGAGCACTGGGGAAAGGCAGGCAGAGAATTCCCTGCTAGCACCTTCTCTGTGCCTGGGAAGCAAAAGTGTTCACATTGCTTCGCAGAATCGCGTTTGTGCAGAAAACACTAACACTTGTTCAGAAGGAAAGAAAGCACAGAGCCCCAGATTTTATGTTGCCCTGGAGAGCTTGCAGAGCCCTGGGGAAAGGCAGGCAGAGAATTCCCTGCTAGCACCTTCTCTGTGCCTGGGAAGCAAAAGTGTTCACATTGCTTCGCAGAATCGCGTTTGTGCAGAAAACACTAACACTTGTTCAGAAGGAAAGAAAGCACAGAGCCCCAGATTTTATGTTGCCCTGGAGAGCTTGCAGAGCACTGGGGAAAGGCAGGCAGAGAATTCCCTGCTAGCACCTTCTCTGTGCCTGGGAAGCAAAAGTGTTCACATTGCTTCGCAGAATCGCGTTTGTGCAGAAAACACTGACACTTGTTCAGAAGGAAAGAAAGCACAGAGCCCCAGATTTTATGTTGCCCTGGAGAGCTTGCAGAGCACTGGGGAAAGGCAGGCAGAGAATTCCCTGCTAACACCTTCTCTGTGCCTGGGAAGGAGAAGTGTTCACATTGCTTCGCAGAATCGCGTTTGTGCAGAAAACACTGACACTTGTTCAGAAGGAAAGAAAGCACAGAGCCCCAGATTTTATGTTGCCCTGGAGAGCTTGCAGAGCACTGGGGAAAGGCAGGCAGAGAATTCCCTGCTAGCACCTTCTCTGTGCCTGGGAAGCAAAAGTGTTCACATTGCTTCGCAGAATCGCGTTTGTGCAGAAAACACTAACACTTGTTCAGAAGGAAAGAAAGCACAGAGCCCCAGATTTTAGGTTGCCCTGGAGAGCTTGCAGAGCACTGGGGAAAAGCAGGCAGAGAATTCCCTGCTAGCACCTTCTCTGTGCCTGGGAAGCAAAAGTGTTCACATTGCTTCGCAGAATCGCGTTTGTGCAGAAAACACTAACACTTGTTCAGAAGGAAAGAAAGCACAGAGCCCCAGATTTTATGTTGCCCTGGAGAGCTTGCAGCGCACTGGGGAAAAGCAGGCAGAGAATTCCCTGCTAGCACCTTCTCTGTGCCTGGGAAGCAAAAGTGTTCACATTGCTTCGCAGAATCGCGTTTGTGCAGAAAACACTAACACTTGTTCAGAAGGAAAGAAAGCACAGAGCCCCAGATTTTATGTTGCCCTGGAGAGCTTGCAGAGCACTGGGGAAAAGCAGGCAGAGAATTCCCTGCTAGCACCTTCTCTGTGCCTGGGAAGCACAAGTGTTCACATTGCTTCGCAGAATCGCGTTTGTGCAGAAAACACTAACACTTGTTCAGAAGGAAAGAAAGCACAGAGCCCCAGATTTTATGTTGCCCTGGAGAGCTTGCAGAGCACTGGGGAAAGGCAGGCAGAGAATTCCCTGCTAACACCTTCTCTGTGCCTGGGAAGGAGAAGTGTTCACATTGCTTCGCAGAATCGCGTTTGTGCAGAAAACACTAACAGTTGTTCAGAAGGAAAGAAAGCACAGAGCCCCAGATTTTATGTTGCCCTGGAGAGCTTGCAGCGCACTGGGGAAAAGCAGGCAGAGAATTCCCTGCTAGCACCTTCTCTGTGCCTGGGAAGCAAAAGTGTTCACATTGCTTCGCAGAATCGCGTTTGTGCGGAAAACACTAACACTTGTTCAGAAGGAAAGAAAGCACAGAGCCCCAGATTTTATGTTGCCCTGGAGAGCTTGCAGAGCACTGGGGAAAGGCAGGCAGAGAATTCCCTGCTAGCACCTTCTCTGTGCCTGGGAAGCAAAAGTGTTCACATTGCTTCGCAGAATCGCGTTTGTGCAGAAAACACTAACACTTGTTCAGAAGGAAAGAAAGCACAGAGCCCCAGATTTTAGGTTGCCCTGGAGAGCTTGCAGAGCACTGGGGAAAGGCAGGCAGAGAATTCCCTGCTAGCACCTTCTCTGTGCCTGGCAAGGAGAAGTGTTCACATTGCTTCGCAGAATCGCGTTTGTGCAGAAAACACTGACACTTGTTCAGAGGGAAAGAAAGCCCAGATCCCCAGATTTTATGTTGCCCTGGAGAGCTTGCAGAGCACTGGGGAAAGGCAGGCAGAGAATTCCCTGCTAGCACCTTCTCTGTGCCTGGGAAGGAAAAGTGTTCACATTGCTTCGCAGAATCGCGTTTGTGCAGAAAACACTAACACTTGTTCAGAAGGAAAGAAAGCACAGAGCCCCAGATTTTATGTTGCCCTGGAGAGCTTGCAGAGCACTGGGGAAAAGCAGGCAGAGAATTCCCTGCTAGCACCTTCTCTGTGCCTGGGAAGCAAAAGTGTTCACATTGCTTCGCAGAATCGCGTTTGTGCAGAAAACACTGACACTTGTTCAGAAGGAAAGAAAGCACAGAGCCCCAGATTTTATGTTGCCCTGGAGAGCTTGCAGAGCACTGGGGAAAGGCAGGCAGAGAATTCCCTGCTAGCACCTTCTCTGTGCCTGGGAAGCAAAAGTGTTCACATTGCTTCGCAGAATCGCGTTTGTGCAGAAAACACTAACACTTGTTCAGAAGGAAAGAAAGCACAGAGCCCCAGATTTTATGTTGCCCTGGAGAGCTTGCAGAGCACTGGGGAAAGGCAGGCAGAGAATTCCCTGCTAGCACCTTCTCTGTGCCTGGGAAGCAAAAGTGTTCACATTGCTTCGCAGAATCGCGTTTGTGCAGAAAACACTGACACTTGTTCAGAAGGAAAGAAAGCACAGAGCCCCAGATTTGATGTTGCCCTGGAGAGCTTGCAGAGCACTGGGGAAAAGCAGGCAGAGAATTCCCTGCTAGCACCTTCTCTGTGCCTGGGAAGCAAAAGTGTTCACATTGCTTCGCAGAATCGCGTTTGTGCAGAAAACACTGACACTTGTTCAGAAGGAAAGAAAGCACAGAGCCCCAGATTTGATGTTGCCCTGGAGAGCTTGCAGAGCACTGGGGAAAGGCAGGCAGAGAATTCCCTGCTAACACCTTCTCTGTGCCTGGGAAGCAGAAGTGTTCACATTGCTTCGCAGAATCGCGTTTGTGCAGAAAACACTAACACTTGTTCAGAAGGAAAGAAAGCACAGAGCCCCAGATTTTATGTTGCCCTGGAGAGCTTGCAGCGCACTGGGGAAAAGCAGGCAGAGAATTCCCTGCTAGCACCTTCTCTGTGCCTGGGAAGCAAAAGTGTTCACATTGCTTCGCAGAATCGCGTTTGTGCAGAAAACACTAACACTTGTTCAGAAGGAAAGAAAGCACAGAGCCCCAGATTTTATGTTGCCCTGGAGAGCTTGCAGAGCACTGGGGAAAAGCAGGCAGAGAATTCCCTGCTAGCACCTTCTCTGTGCCTGGGAAGCAAAAGTGTTCACATTGCTTCGCAGAATCGCGTTTGTGCAGAAAACACTAACACTTGTTCAGAAGGAAAGAAAGCACAGAGCCCCAGATTTTAGGTTGCCCTGGAGAGCTTGCAGAGCACTGGGGAAAGGCAGGCAGAGAATTCCCTGCTAGCACCTTCTCTGTGCCTGGGAAGCAAAAGTGTTCACATTGCTTCGCAGAATCGCGTTTGTGCAGAAAACACTAACACTTGTTCAGAAGGAAAGAAAGCACAGAGCCCCAGATTTTAGGTTGCCCTGGAGAGCTTGCAGAGCACTGGGGAAAGGCAGGCAGAGAATTCCCTGCTAGCACCTTCTCTGTGCCTGGGAAGCAAAAGTGTTCACATTGCTTCGCAGAATCGCGTTTGTGCAGAAAACACTAACACTTGTTCAGAAGGAAAGAAAGCACAGAGCCCCAGATTTTAGGTTGCCCTGGAGAGCTTGCAGAGCACTGGGGAAAAGCAGGCAGAGAATTCCCTGCTAGCACCTTCTCTGTGCCTGGGAAGGAGAAGTGTTCACATTGCTTCGCAGAATCGCGTTTGTGCAGAAAACACTAACACTTGTTCAGAAGGAAAGAAAGCACAGAGCCCCAGATTTTATGTTGCCCTGGAGAGCTTGCAGAGCACTGGGGAAAGGCAGGCAGAGAATTCCCTGCTAGCACCTTCTCTGTGCCTCGGAAGGAGAAGTGTTCACATTGCTTCGCAGAATCGCGTTTGTGCAGAAAACACTAACACTTGTTCAGAAGGAAAGAAAGCACAGAGCCCCAGATTTTATGTTGCCCTGGAGAGCTTGCAGAGCACTGGGGAAAGGCAGGCAGAGAATTCCCTGCTAGCACCTTCTCTGTGCCTGGGAAGCAAAAGTGTTCACATTGCTTCGCAGAATCGCGTTTGTGCAGAAAACACTAACAGTTGTTCAGAAGGAAAGAAAGCACAGAGCCCCAGATTTTATGTTGCCCTGGAGAGCTTGCAGAGCACTGGGGAAAGGCAGGCAGAGAATTCCCTGCTAGCACCTTCTCTGTGCCTGGGAAGCAAAAGTGTTCACATTGCTTCGCAGAATCGCGTTTGTGCAGAAAACACTAACACTTGTTCAGAAGGAAAGAAAGCACAGAGCCCCAGATTTTATGTTGCCCTGGAGAGCTTGCAGAGCACTGGGGAAAAGCAGGCAGAGAATTCCCTGCTAGCACCTTCTCTGTGCCTGGGAAGCAAAAGTGTTCACATTGCTTCGCAGAATCGCGTTTGTGCAGAAAACACTGACACTTGTTCAGAAGGAAAGAAAGCACAGAGCCCCAGATTTTAGGTTGCCCTGGAGAGCTTGCAGAGCACTGGGGAAAAGGCAGGCAGAGAATTCCCTGCTAGCACCTTCTCTGTGCCTGGGAAGGAGAAGTGTTCACATTGCTTCGCAGAATCGCGTTTGTGCAGAAAACACTAACACTTGTTCAGAAGGAAAGAAAGCACAGAGCCCCAGATTTTATGTTGCCCTGGAGAGCTTGCAGAGCACTGGGGAAAGGCAGGCAGAGAATTCCCTGCTAGCACCTTCTCTGTGCCTGGGAAGCAAAAGTGTTCACATTGCTTCGCAGAATCGCGTTTGTGCAGAAAACACTAACACTTGTTCAGAAGGAAAGAAAGCACAGAGCCCCAGATTTTAGGTTGCCCTGGAGAGCTTGCAGAGCACTGGGGAAAAGCAGGCAGAGAATTCCCTGCTAGCACTTTCTCTGTGCCTGGGAAGCAAAAGTGTTCACATTGCTTCGCAGAATCGCGTTTGTGCAGAAAACACTGACACTTGTTCAGAAGGAAAGAAAGCACAGAGCCCCAGATTTTATGTTGCCCTGGAGAGCTTGCAGAGCACTTGGGAAAAGCAGGCAGAGAATTCCCTGCTAGCACCTTCTCTGTGCCTGGGAAGCAAAAGTGTTCACATTGCTTCTCAGAATCGCGTTTGTGCAGAAAACATAGACACTTGTTCAGAAGGAAAGAAAGCACAGAGCCCCAGATTTTATGTTGCCCTGGAGAGCTTGCAGAGCACTGGGGAAAGGCAGGCAGAGAATTCCCTGCTAGCACCTTCTCTGTGCCTGGGAAGCAAAAGTGTTCACATTGCTTCGCAGAATCGCGTTTGTGCAGAAAACACTAACACTTGTTCAGAAGGAAAGAAAGCACAGAGCCCCAGATTTTATGTTGCCCTGGAGAGCTTGCAGAGCACTGGGGAAAAGCAGGCAGAGAATTCCCTGCTAGCACTTTCTCTGTGCCTGGGAAGCAAAAGTGTTCACATTGCTTCGCAGAATCGCGTTTGTGCAGAAAACACTGACACTTGTTCAGAAGGAAAGAAAGCACAGAGCCCCAGATTTTATGTTGCCCTGGAGAGCTTGCAGAGCACTGGGGAAAAGCAGGCAGAGAATTCCCTGCTAGCACTTTCTCTGTGCCTGGGAAGCAAAAGTGTTCACATTGCTTCGCAGAATCGCGTTTGTGCAGAAAACACTGACACTTGTTCAGAAGGAAAGAAAGCACAGAGCCCCAGATTTTATGTTGCCCTGGAGAGCTTGCAGAGCACTGGGGAAAAGCAGGCAGAGAATTCCCTGCTAGCACTTTCTCTGTGCCTGGGAAGCAAAAGTGTTCACATTGCTTCTCAGAATCGCGTTTGTGCAGAAAACACTGACACTTGTTCAGAAGGAAAGAAAGCACAGAGCCCCAGATTTTATGTTGCCCTGGAGAGCTTGCAGAGCACTGGGGAAAAGCAGGCAGAGAATTCCCTGCTAGCACCTTCTCTGTGCCTCGGAAGGAGAAGTGTTCACATTGCTTCGCAGAATCGCGTTTGTGCAGAAAACACTAACAGTTGTTCAGAAGGAAAGAAAGCACAGAGCCCCAGATTTTATGTTGCCCTGGAGAGCTTGCAGAGCACTGGGGAAAGGCAGGCAGAGAATTCCCTGCTAGCACCTTCTCTGTGCCTGGGAAGCAAAAGTGTTCACATTGCTTCGCAGAATCGCGTTTGTGCAGAAAACACTAACAGTTGTTCAGAAGGAAAGAAAGCACAGAGCCCCAGATTTTATGTTGCCCTGGAGAGCTTGCAGAGCACTGGGGAAAGGCAGGCAGAGAATTCCCTGCTAGCACCTTCTCTGTGCCTGGGAAGCAAAAGTGTTCACATTGCTTCGCAGAATCGCGTTTGTGCAGAAAACACTAACACTTGTTCAGAAGGAAAGAAAGCACAGAGCCCCAGATTTTATGTTGCCCTGGAGAGCTTGCAGAGCACTGGGGAAAAGCAGGCAGAGAATTCCCTGCTAGCACCTTCTCTGTGCCTGGGAAGCAAAAGTGTTCACATTGCTTCGCAGAATCGCGTTTGTGCAGAAAACACTAACACTTGTTCAGAAGGAAAGAAAGCACAGAGCCCCAGATTTTATGTTGCCCTGGAGAGCTTGCAGAGCACTGGGGAAAAGCAGGCAGAGAATTCCCTGCTAGCACTTTCTCTGTGCCTGGGAAGCAAAAGTGTTCACATTGCTTCGCAGAATCGCGTTTGTGCAGAAAACACTGACACTTGTTCAGAAGGAAAGAAAGCACAGAGCCCCAGATTTTATGTTGCCCTGGAGAGCTTGCAGAGCACTGGGGAAAAGCAGGCAGAGAATTCCCTGCTAGCACCTTCTATGTGCCTGGGAAGCAAAAGTGTTCACATTGCTTCTCAGAATCGCGTTTGTGCAGAAAACACTGACACTTGTTCAGAAGGAAAGAAAGCACAGAGCCCCAGATTTTATGTTGCCCTGGAGAGCTTGCAGAGCACTGGGGAAAAGCAGGCAGAGAATTCCCTGCTAGCACCTTCTCTGTGCCTCGGAAGGAGAAGTGTTCACATTGCTTCGCAGAATCGCGTTTGTGCAGAAAACACTAACAGTTGTTCAGAAGGAAAGAAAGCACAGAGCCCCAGATTTTATGTTGCCCTGGAGAGCTTGCAGAGCACTGGGGAAAAGCAGGCAGAGAATTCCCTGCTAGCACCTTCTCTGTGCCTGGGAAGCAAAAGTGTTCACATTGCTTCGCAGAATCGCGTTTGTGCAGAAAACACTAACACTTGTTCAGAAGGAAAGAAAGCACAGAGCCCCAGATTTTATGTTGCCCTGGAGAGCTTGCAGAGCACTGGGGAAAGGCAGGCAGAGAATTCCCTGCTAGCACCTTCTCTGTGCCTGGGAAGCAAAAGTGTTCACATTGCTTCGCAGAATCGCGTTTGTGCAGAAAACACTGACACTTGTTCAGAAGGAAAGAAAGCACAGAGCCCCAGATTTTAGGTTGCCCTGGAGAGCTTGCAGAGCACTGGGGAAAGGCAGGCAGAGAATTCCCTGCTAGCACCTTCTCTGTGCCTGGGAAGGAGAAGTGTTCACATTGCTTCGCAGAATCGCGTTTGTGCAGAAAACACTAACACTTGTTCAGAAGGAAAGAAAGCACAGAGCCCCAGATTTTAGGTTGCCCTGGAGAGCTTGCAGAGCACTGGGGAAAGGCAGGCAGAGAATTCCCTGCTAGCACCTTCTCTGTGCCTCGGAAGGAGAAGTGTTCACATTGCGTCGCAGAATCGCGTTTGTGCAGAAAACACTAACAGTTGTTCAGAAGGAAAGAAAGCACAGAGCCCCAGATTTTATGTTGCCCTGGAGAGCTTGCAGAGCACTGGGGAAAGGCAGGCAGAGAATTCCCTGCTAGCACCTTCTCTGTGCCTGGGAAGCAAAAGTGTTCACATTGCTTCGCAGAATCGCGTTTGTGCAGAAAACACTAACACTTGTTCAGAAGGAAAGAAAGCACAGAGCCCCAGATTTTATGTTGCCCTGGAGAGCTTGCAGAGCACTGGGGAAAGGCAGGCAGAGAATTCCCTGCTAGCACCTTCTCTGTGCCTGGGAAGCAAAAGTGTTCACATTGCTTCGCAGAATCGCGTTTGTGCAGAAAACACTAACACTTGTTCAGAAGGAAAGAAAGCACAGAGCCCCAGATTTTATGTTGCCCTGGAGAGCTTGCAGAGCACTGGGGAAAAGCAGGCAGAGAATTCCCTGCTAGCACTTTCTCTGTGCCTGGGAAGCAAAAGTGTTCACATTGCTTCGCAGAATCGCGTTTGTGCAGAAAACACTGACACTTGTTCAGAAGGAAAGAAAGCACAGAGCCCCAGATTTTATGTTGCCCTGGAGAGCTTGCAGAGCACTGGGGAAAGGCAGGCAGAGAATTCCCTGCTAGCACCTTCTCTGTGCCTGGGAAGCAAAAGTGTTCACATTGCTTCTCAGAATCGCGTTTGTGCAGAAAACATAGACACTTGTTCAGAAGGAAAGAAAGCACAGAGCCCCAGATTTTATGTTGCCCTGGAGAGCTTGCAGAGCACTGGGGAAAGGCAGGCAGAGAATTCCCTGCTAGCACCTTCTCTGTGCCTGGGAAGCAAAAGTGTTCACATTGCTTCGCAGAATCGCGTTTGTGCAGAAAACACTAACACTTGTTCAGAAGGAAAGAAAGCACAGAGCCCCAGATTTTAGGTTGCCCTGGAGAGCTTGCAGAGCACTGGGGAAAGGCAGGCAGAGAATTCCCTGCTAGCACCTTCTCTGTGCCTGGGAAGCAAAAGTGTTCACATTGCTTCGCAGAATCGCGTTTGTGCAGAAAACACTAACACTTGTTCAGAAGGAAAGAAAGCACAGAGCCCCAGATTTTATGTTGCCCTGGAGAGCTTGCAGAGCACTTGGGAAAGGCAGGCAGAGAATTCCCTGCTAGCACCTTCTCTGTGCCTGGGAAGCAAAAGTGTTCACATTGCTTCGCAGAATCGCGTTTGTGCAGAAAACACTAACACTTGTTCAGAAGGAAAGAAAGCACAGAGCCCCAGATTTTAGGTTGCCCTGGAGAGCTTGCAGAGCACTGGGGAAAGGCAGGCAGAGAATTCCCTGCTAGCACCTTCTCTGTGCCTGGGAAGCAAAAGTGTTCACATTGCTTCGCAGAATCGCGTTTGTGCAGAAAACACTAACACTTGTTCAGAAGGAAAGAAAGCACAGAGCCCCAGATTTTATGTTGCCCTGGAGAGCTTGCAGCGCACTGGGGAAAAGCAGGCAGAGAATTCCCTGCTAGCACCTTCTCTGTGCCTGGGAAGCAAAAGTGTTCACATTGCTTCGCAGAATCGCGTTTGTGCAGAAAACACTAACACTTGTTCAGAAGGAAAGAAAGCACAGAGCCCCAGATTTTAGGTTGCCCTGGAGAGCTTGCAGAGCACTGGGGAAAAGCAGGCAGAGAATTCCCTGCTAGCACCTTCTCTGTGCCTGGGAAGCAAAAGTGTTCACATTGCTTCGCAGAATCGCGTTTGTGCAGAAAACACTAACACTTGTTCAGAAGGAAAGAAAGCACAGAGCCCCAGATTTTAGGTTGCCCTGGAGAGCTTGCAGAGCACTTGGGAAAGGCAGGCAGAGAATTCCCTGCTAGCACCTTCTCTGTGCCTGGGAAGCAAAAGTGTTCACATTGCTTCGCAGAATCGCGTTTGTGCAGAAAACACTAACACTTGTTCAGAAGGAAAGAAAGCACAGAGCCCCAGATTTTATGTTGCCCTGGAGAGCTTGCAGAGCACTGGGGAAAGGCAGGCAGAGAATTCCCTGCTAGCACCTTCTCTGTGCCTGGGAAGCAAAAGTGTTCACATTGCTTCGCAGAATCGCGTTTGTGCAGAAAACACTAACACTTGTTCAGAAGGAAAGAAAGCACAGAGCCCCAGATTTTATGTTGCCCTGGAGAGCTTGCAGAGCACTGGGGAAAAGCAGGCAGAGAATTCCCTGCTAGCACTTTCTCTGTGCCTGGGAAGCAAAAGTGTTCACATTGCTTCGCAGAATCGCGTTTGTGCAGAAAACACTGACACTTGTTCAGAAGGAAAGAAAGCACAGAGCCCCAGATTTTATGTTGCCCTGGAGAGCTTGCAGAGCACTGGGGAAAAGCAGGCAGAGAATTCCCTGCTAGCACCTTCTCTGTGCCTGGGAAGCAAAAGTGTTCACATTGCTTCTCAGAATCGCGTTTGTGCAGAAAACATAGACACTTGTTCAGAAGGAAAGAAAGCACAGAGCCCCAGATTTTATGTTGCCCTGGAGAGCTTGCAGAGCACTGGGGAAAGGCAGGCAGAGAATTCCCTGCTAGCACCTTCTCTGTGCCTGGGAAGCAAAAGTGTTCACATTGCTTCGCAGAATCGCGTTTGTGCAGAAAACACTAACACTTGTTCAGAAGGAAAGAAAGCACAGAGCCCCAGATTTTAGGTTGCCCTGGAGAGCTTGCAGAGCACTGGGGAAAGGCAGGCAGAGAATTCCCTGCTAGCACCTTCTCTGTGCCTGGGAAGCAAAAGTGTTCACATTGCTTCGCAGAATCGCGTTTGTGCAGAAAACACTAACACTTGTTCAGAAGGAAAGAAAGCACAGAGCCCCAGATTTTATGTTGCCCTGGAGAGCTTGCAGAGCACTTGGGAAAGGCAGGCAGAGAATTCCCTGCTAGCACCTTCTCTGTGCCTGGGAAGCAAAAGTGTTCACATTGCTTCGCAGAATCGCGTTTGTGCAGAAAACACTAACACTTGTTCAGAAGGAAAGAAAGCACAGAGCCCCAGATTTTAGGTTGCCCTGGAGAGCTTGCAGAGCACTGGGGAAAGGCAGGCAGAGAATTCCCTGCTAGCACCTTCTCTGTGCCTGGGAAGCAAAAGTGTTCACATTGCTTCGCAGAATCGCGTTTGTGCAGAAAACACTAACACTTGTTCAGAAGGAAAGAAAGCACAGAGCCCCAGATTTTATGTTGCCCTGGAGAGCTTGCAGAGCACTGGGGAAAAGCAGGCAGAGAATTCCCTGCTAGCACCTTCTCTGTGCCTGGGAAGCAAAAGTGTTCACATTGCTTCGCAGAATCGCGTTTGTGCAGAAAACACTAACACTTGTTCAGAAGGAAAGAAAGCACAGAGCCCCAGATTTTAGGTTGCCCTGGAGAGCTTGCAGAGCACTGGGGAAAGGCAGGCAGAGAATTCCCTGCTAGCACCTTCTCTGTGCCTGGGAAGCAAAAGTGTTCACATTGCTTCGCAGAATCGCGTTTGTGCAGAAAACACTAACACTTGTTCAGAAGGAAAGAAAGCACAGAGCCCCAGATTTTAGGTTGCCCTGGAGAGCTTGCAGAGCACTGGGGAAAGGCAGGCAGAGAATTCCCTGCTAGCACCTTCTCTGTGCCTGGGAAGCAAAAGTGTTCACATTGCTTCGCAGAACCGCGTTTGTGCAGAAAACACTAACACTTGTTCAGAAGGAAAGAAAGCACAGAGCCCCAGATTTTATGTTGCCCTGGAGAGCTTGCAGAGCACTGGGGAAAAGCAGGCAGAGAATTCCCTGCTAGCACCTTCTCTGTGCCTGGGAAGCAAAAGTGTTCACATTGCTTCGCAGAATCGCGTTTGTGCAGAAAACACTGACACTTGTTCAGAAGGAAAGAAAGCACAGAGCCCCAGATTTTAGGTTGCCCTGGAGAGCTTGCAGAGCACTGGGGAAAGGCAGGCAGAGAATTCCCTGCTAACACCTTCTCTGTGCCTGGGAAGGAGAAGTGTTCACATTGCTTCGCAGAATCGCGTTTGTGCAGAAAACACTAACACTTGTTCAGAAGGAAAGAAAGCACAGAGCCCCAGATTTTATGTTGCCCTGGAGAGCTTGCAGAGCACTGGGGAAAAGCAGGCAGAGAATTCCCTGCTAGCACCTTCTCTGTGCCTGGGAAGCAAAAGTGTTCACATTGCTTCGCAGAATCGCGTTTGTGCGGAAAACACTAACACTTGTTCAGAAGGAAAGAAAGCACAGAGCCCCAGATTTTAGGTTGCCCTGGAGAGCTTGCAGAGCACTGGGGAAAGGCAGGCAGAGAATTCCCTGCTAGCACCTTCTCTGTGCCTGGGAAGCAAAAGTGTTCACATTGCTTCGCAGAATCGCGTTTGTGCAGAAAACACTAACACTTGTTCAGAAGGAAAGAAAGCACAGAGCCCCAGATTTTAGGTTGCCCTGGAGAGCTTGCAGAGCACTGGGGAAAGGCAGGCAGAGAATTCCCTGCTAGCACCTTCTCTGTGCCTGGGAAGCAAAAGTGTTCACATTGCTTCGCAGAATCGCGTTTGTGCAGAAAACACTAACACTTGTTCAGAAGGAAAGAAAGCACAGAGCCCCAGATTTTAGGTTGCCCTGGAGAGCTTGCAGAGCACTGGGGAAAGGCAGGCAGAGAATTCCCTGCTAGCACCTTCTCTGTGCCTGGGAAGCAAAAGTGTTCACATTGCTTCGCAGAATCGCGTTTGTGCAGAAAACACTAACACTTGTTCAGAAGGAAAGAAAGCACAGAGCCCCAGATTTTATGTTGCCCTGGAGAGCTTGCAGAGCACTGGGGAAAGGCAGGCAGAGAATTCCCTGCTAGCACCTTCTCTGTGCCTGGGAAGCAAAAGTGTTCACATTGCTTCGCAGAATCGCGTTTGTGCAGAAAACACTAACACTTGTTCAGAAGGAAAGAAAGCACAGAGCCCCAGATTTTAGGTTGCCCTGGAGAGCTTGCAGAGCACTGGGGAAAGGCAGGCAGAGAATTCCCTGCTAGCACCTTCTCTGTGCCTGGGAAGCAAAAGTGTTCACATTGCTTCGCAGAATCGCGTTTGTGCAGAAAACACTAACACTTGTTCAGAAGGAAAGAAAGCACAGAGCCCCAGATTTTAGGTTGCCCTGGAGAGCTTGCAGAGCACTGGGGAAAAGCAGGCAGAGAATTCCCTGCTAGCACCTTCTCTGTGCCTGGGAAGCAAAAGTGTTCACATTGCTTCGCAGAATCGCGTTTGTGCAGAAAACACTAACAGTTGTTCAGAAGGAAAGAAAGCACAGAGCCCCAGATTTTAGGTTGCCCTGGAGAGCTTGCAGAGCACTGGGGAAAAGCAGGCAGAGAATTCCCTGCTAGCACCTTCTCTGTGCCTGGGAAGCAAAAGTGTTCACATTGCTTCGCAGAATCGCGTTTGTGCAGAAAACACTAACAGTTGTTCAGAAGGAAAGAAAGCACAGAGCCCCAGATTTTATGTTGCCCTGGAGAGCTTGCAGAGCACTGGGGAAAGGCAGGCAGAGAATTCCCTGCTAGCACCTTCTCTGTGCCTGGGAAGCAAAAGTGTTCACATTGCTTCTCAGAATCGCGTTTGTGCAGAAAACACTGACACTTGTTCAGAAGGAAAGAAAGCACAGAGCCCCAGATTTTATGTTGCCCTGGAGAGCTTGCAGAGCACTGGGGAAAAGCAGGCAGAGAATTCCCTGCTAGCACCTTCTCTGTGCCTCGGAAGGAGAAGTGTTCACATTGCTTCGCAGAATCGCGTTTGTGCAGAAAACACTAACAGTTGTTCAGAAGGAAAGAAAGCACAGAGCCCCAGATTTTATGTTGCCCTGGAGAGCTTGCAGAGCACTGGGGAAAAGCAGGCAGAGAATTCCCTGCTAGCACCTTCTCTGTGCCTGGGAAGCAAAAGTGTTCACATTGCTTCGCAGAATCGCGTTTGTGCAGAAAACACTAACACTTGTTCAGAAGGAAAGAAAGCACAGAGCCCCAGATTTTATGTTGCCCTGGAGAGCTTGCAGAGCACTGGGGAAAGGCAGGCAGAGAATTCCCTGCTAGCACCTTCTCTGTGCCTGGGAAGCAAAAGTGTTCACATTGCTTCGCAGAATCGCGTTTGTGCAGAAAACACTGACACTTGTTCAGAAGGAAAGAAAGCACAGAGCCCCAGATTTTAGGTTGCCCTGGAGAGCTTGCAGAGCACTGGGGAAAGGCAGGCAGAGAATTCCCTGCTAGCACCTTCTCTGTGCCTGGGAAGGAGAAGTGTTCACATTGCTTCGCAGAATCACGTTTGTGCAGAAAACACTAACACTTGTTCAGAAGGAAAGAAAGCACAGAGCCCCAGATTTTAGGTTGCCCTGGAGAGCTTGCAGAGCACTGGGGAAAGGCAGGCAGAGAATTCCCTGCTAGCACCTTCTCTGTGCCTCGGAAGGAGAAGTGTTCACATTGCTTCGCAGAATCGCGTTTGTGCAGAAAACACTAACACTTGTTCAGAAGGAAAGAAAGCACAGAGCCCCAGATTTTATGTTGCCCTGGAGAGCTTGCAGAGCACTTGGGAAAGGCAGGCAGAGAATTCCCTGCTAGCACCTTCTCTGTGCCTGGGAAGCAAAAGTGTTCACATTGCTTCGCAGAATCGCGTTTGTGCAGAAAACACTAACACTTGTTCAGAAGGAAAGAAAGCACAGAGCCCCAGATTTTATGTTGCCCTGGAGAGCTTGCAGAGCACTGGGGAAAGGCAGGCAGAGAATTCCCTGCTAGCACCTTCTCTGTGCCTGGGAAGCAAAAGTGTTCACATTGCTTCGCAGAATCGCGTTTGTGCAGAAAACACTAACACTTGTTCAGAAGGAAAGAAAGCACAGAGCCCCAGATTTTATGTTGCCCTGGAGAGCTTGCAGAGCACTGGGGAAAAGCAGGCAGAGAATTCCCTGCTAGCACTTTCTCTGTGCCTGGGAAGCAAAAGTGTTCACATTGCTTCGCAGAATCGCGTTTGTGCAGAAAACACTGACACTTGTTCAGAAGGAAAGAAAGCACAGAGCCCCAGATTTTATGTTGCCCTGGAGAGCTTGCAGAGCACTGGGGAAAGGCAGGCAGAGAATTCCCTGCTAGCACCTTCTCTGTGCCTGGGAAGCAAAAGTGTTCACATTGCTTCTCAGAATCGCGTTTGTGCAGAAAACATAGACACTTGTTCAGAAGGAAAGAAAGCACAGAGCCCCAGATTTTATGTTGCCCTGGAGAGCTTGCAGAGCACTGGGGAAAGGCAGGCAGAGAATTCCCTGCTAGCACCTTCTCTGTGCCTGGGAAGCAAAAGTGTTCACATTGCTTCGCAGAATCGCGTTTGTGCAGAAAACACTAACACTTGTTCAGAAGGAAAGAAAGCACAGAGCCCCAGATTTTAGGTTGCCCTGGAGAGCTTGCAGAGCACTGGGGAAAGGCAGGCAGAGAATTCCCTGCTAGCACCTTCTCTGTGCCTGGGAAGCAAAAGTGTTCACATTGCTTCGCAGAATCGCGTTTGTGCAGAAAACACTAACACTTGTTCAGAAGGAAAGAAAGCACAGAGCCCCAGATTTTATGTTGCCCTGGAGAGCTTGCAGAGCACTTGGGAAAGGCAGGCAGAGAATTCCCTGCTAGCACCTTCTCTGTGCCTGGGAAGCAAAAGTGTTCACATTGCTTCGCAGAATCGCGTTTGTGCAGAAAACACTAACACTTGTTCAGAAGGAAAGAAAGCACAGAGCCCCAGATTTTAGGTTGCCCTGGAGAGCTTGCAGAGCACTGGGGAAAGGCAGGCAGAGAATTCCCTGCTAGCACCTTCTCTGTGCCTGGGAAGCAAAAGTGTTCACATTGCTTCGCAGAATCGCGTTTGTGCAGAAAACACTAACACTTGTTCAGAAGGAAAGAAAGCACAGAGCCCCAGATTTTATGTTGCCCTGGAGAGCTTGCAGCGCACTGGGGAAAAGCAGGCAGAGAATTCCCTGCTAGCACCTTCTCTGTGCCTGGGAAGCAAAAGTGTTCACATTGCTTCGCAGAATCGCGTTTGTGCAGAAAACACTAACACTTGTTCAGAAGGAAAGAAAGCACAGAGCCCCAGATTTTAGGTTGCCCTGGAGAGCTTGCAGAGCACTGGGGAAAAGCAGGCAGAGAATTCCCTGCTAGCACCTTCTCTGTGCCTGGGAAGCAAAAGTGTTCACATTGCTTCGCAGAATCGCGTTTGTGCAGAAAACACTAACACTTGTTCAGAAGGAAAGAAAGCACAGAGCCCCAGATTTTAGGTTGCCCTGGAGAGCTTGCAGAGCACTTGGGAAAGGCAGGCAGAGAATTCCCTGCTAGCACCTTCTCTGTGCCTGGGAAGCAAAAGTGTTCACATTGCTTCGCAGAATCGCGTTTGTGCAGAAAACACTAACACTTGTTCAGAAGGAAAGAAAGCACAGAGCCCCAGATTTTATGTTGCCCTGGAGAGCTTGCAGAGCACTGGGGAAAGGCAGGCAGAGAATTCCCTGCTAGCACCTTCTCTGTGCCTGGGAAGCAAAAGTGTTCACATTGCTTCGCAGAATCGCGTTTGTGCAGAAAACACTAACACTTGTTCAGAAGGAAAGAAAGCACAGAGCCCCAGATTTTATGTTGCCCTGGAGAGCTTGCAGAGCACTGGGGAAAAGCAGGCAGAGAATTCCCTGCTAGCACTTTCTCTGTGCCTGGGAAGCAAAAGTGTTCACATTGCTTCGCAGAATCGCGTTTGTGCAGAAAACACTGACACTTGTTCAGAAGGAAAGAAAGCACAGAGCCCCAGATTTTATGTTGCCCTGGAGAGCTTGCAGAGCACTGGGGAAAAGCAGGCAGAGAATTCCCTGCTAGCACCTTCTCTGTGCCTGGGAAGCAAAAGTGTTCACATTGCTTCTCAGAATCGCGTTTGTGCAGAAAACATAGACACTTGTTCAGAAGGAAAGAAAGCACAGAGCCCCAGATTTTATGTTGCCCTGGAGAGCTTGCAGAGCACTGGGGAAAGGCAGGCAGAGAATTCCCTGCTAGCACCTTCTCTGTGCCTGGGAAGCAAAAGTGTTCACATTGCTTCGCAGAATCGCGTTTGTGCAGAAAACACTAACACTTGTTCAGAAGGAAAGAAAGCACAGAGCCCCAGATTTTAGGTTGCCCTGGAGAGCTTGCAGAGCACTGGGGAAAGGCAGGCAGAGAATTCCCTGCTAGCACCTTCTCTGTGCCTGGGAAGCAAAAGTGTTCACATTGCTTCGCAGAATCGCGTTTGTGCAGAAAACACTAACACTTGTTCAGAAGGAAAGAAAGCACAGAGCCCCAGATTTTATGTTGCCCTGGAGAGCTTGCAGAGCACTTGGGAAAGGCAGGCAGAGAATTCCCTGCTAGCACCTTCTCTGTGCCTGGGAAGCAAAAGTGTTCACATTGCTTCGCAGAATCGCGTTTGTGCAGAAAACACTAACACTTGTTCAGAAGGAAAGAAAGCACAGAGCCCCAGATTTTAGGTTGCCCTGGAGAGCTTGCAGAGCACTGGGGAAAGGCAGGCAGAGAATTCCCTGCTAGCACCTTCTCTGTGCCTGGGAAGCAAAAGTGTTCACATTGCTTCGCAGAATCGCGTTTGTGCAGAAAACACTAACACTTGTTCAGAAGGAAAGAAAGCACAGAGCCCCAGATTTTATGTTGCCCTGGAGAGCTTGCAGAGCACTGGGGAAAAGCAGGCAGAGAATTCCCTGCTAGCACCTTCTCTGTGCCTGGGAAGCAAAAGTGTTCACATTGCTTCGCAGAATCGCGTTTGTGCAGAAAACACTAACACTTGTTCAGAAGGAAAGAAAGCACAGAGCCCCAGATTTTAGGTTGCCCTGGAGAGCTTGCAGAGCACTGGGGAAAGGCAGGCAGAGAATTCCCTGCTAGCACCTTCTCTGTGCCTGGGAAGCAAAAGTGTTCACATTGCTTCGCAGAATCGCGTTTGTGCAGAAAACACTAACACTTGTTCAGAAGGAAAGAAAGCACAGAGCCCCACATTTTAGGTTGCCCTGGAGAGCTTGCAGAGCACTGGGGAAAGGCAGGCAGAGAATTCCCTGCTAGCACCTTCTCTGTGCCTGGGAAGCAAAAGTGTTCACATTGCTTCGCAGAACCGCGTTTGTGCAGAAAACACTAACACTTGTTCAGAAGGAAAGAAAGCACAGAGCCCCAGATTTTATGTTGCCCTGGAGAGCTTGCAGAGCACTGGGGAAAAGCAGGCAGAGAATTCCCTGCTAGCACCTTCTCTGTGCCTGGGAAGCAAAAGTGTTCACATTGCTTCGCAGAATCGCGTTTGTGCAGAAAACACTGACACTTGTTCAGAAGGAAAGAAAGCACAGAGCCCCAGATTTTAGGTTGCCCTGGAGAGCTTGCAGAGCACTGGGGAAAGGCAGGCAGAGAATTCCCTGCTAACACCTTCTCTGTGCCTGGGAAGGAGAAGTGTTCACATTGCTTCGCAGAATCGCGTTTGTGCAGAAAACACTAACACTTGTTCAGAAGGAAAGAAAGCACAGAGCCCCAGATTTTATGTTGCCCTGGAGAGCTTGCAGAGCACTGGGGAAAAGCAGGCAGAGAATTCCCTGCTAGCACCTTCTCTGTGCCTGGGAAGCAAAAGTGTTCACATTGCTTCGCAGAATCGCGTTTGTGCGGAAAACACTAACACTTGTTCAGAAGGAAAGAAAGCACAGAGCCCCAGATTTTAGGTTGCCCTGGAGAGCTTGCAGAGCACTGGGGAAAGGCAGGCAGAGAATTCCCTGCTAGCACCTTCTCTGTGCCTGGGAAGCAAAAGTGTTCACATTGCTTCGCAGAATCGCGTTTGTGCAGAAAACACTAACACTTGTTCAGAAGGAAAGAAAGCACAGAGCCCCAGATTTTAGGTTGCCCTGGAGAGCTTGCAGAGCACTGGGGAAAGGCAGGCAGAGAATTCCCTGCTAGCACCTTCTCTGTGCCTGGGAAGCAAAAGTGTTCACATTGCTTCGCAGAATCGCGTTTGTGCAGAAAACACTAACACTTGTTCAGAAGGAAAGAAAGCACAGAGCCCCAGATTTTATGTTGCCCTGGAGAGCTTGCAGAGCACTGGGGAAAGGCAGGCAGAGAATTCCCTGCTAGCACCTTCTCTGTGCCTGGGAAGCAAAAGTGTTCACATTGCTTCGCAGAATCGCGTTTGTGCAGAAAACACTAACACTTGTTCAGAAGGAAAGAAAGCACAGAGCCCCAGATTTTAGGTTGCCCTGGAGAGCTTGCAGAGCACTGGGGAAAGGCAGGCAGAGAATTCCCTGCTAGCACCTTCTCTGTGCCTGGGAAGCAAAAGTGTTCACATTGCTTCGCAGAATCGCGTTTGTGCAGAAAACACTAACAGTTGTTCAGAAGGAAAGAAAGCACAGAGCCCCAGATTTTATGTTGCCCTGGAGAGCTTGCAGAGCACTGGGGAAAAGCAGGCAGAGAATTCCCTGCTAGCACCTTCTCTGTGCCTGGGAAGCAAAAGTGTTCACATTGCTTCGCAGAATCGCGTTTGTGCAGAAAACACTAACAGTTGTTCAGAAGGAAAGAAAGCACAGAGCCCCAGATTTTATGTTGCCCTGGAGAGCTTGCAGAGCACTGGGGAAAGGCAGGCAGAGAATTCCCTGCTAGCACCTTCTCTGTGCCTGGGAAGCAAAAGTGTTCACATTGCTTCGCAGAATCGCGTTTGTGCAGAAAACACTAACACTTGTTCAGAAGGAAAGAAAGCACAGAGCCCCAGATTTTATGTTGCCCTGGAGAGCTTGCAGAGCACTGGGGAAAGGCAGGCAGAGAATTCCCTGCTAGCACCTTCTCTGTGCCTGGGAAGCAAAAGTGTTCACATTGCTTCGCAGAATCGCGTTTGTGCAGAAAACACTAACACTTGTTCAGAAGGAAAGAAAGCACAGAGCCCCAGATTTTAGGTTGCCCTGGAGAGCTTGCAGAGCACTGGGGAAAAGCAGGCAGAGAATTCCCTGCTAGCACCTTCTCTGTGCCTGGGAAGCAAAAGTGTTCACATTGCTTCGCAGAATCGCGTTTGTGCAGAAAACACTGACACTTGTTCAGAAGGAAAGAAAGCACAGAGCCCCAGATTTTATGTTGCCCTGGAGAGCTTGCAGAGCACTGGGGAAAGGCAGGCAGAGAATTCCCTGCTAGCACCTTCTCTGTGCCTGGGAAGGAGAAGTGTTCACATTGCTTCGCAGAATCGCGTTTGTGCAGAAAACACTAACAGTTGTTCAGAAGGAAAGAAAGCACAGAGCCCCAGATTTTATGTTGCCCTGGAGAGCTTGCAGCGCACTGGGGAAAAGCAGGCAGAGAATTCCCTGCTAGCACCTTCTCTGTGCCTGGGAAGCAAAAGTGTTCACATTGCTTCGCAGAATCGCGTTTGTGCAGAAAACACTAACACTTGTTCAGAAGGAAAGAAAGCACAGAGCCCCAGATTTTAGGTTGCCCTGGAGAGCTTGCAGAGCACTGGGGAAAAGCAGGCAGAGAATTCCCTGCTAGCACCTTCTCTGTGCCTGGGAAGCAAAAGTGTTCCCATTGCTTCGCAGAATCGCGTTTGTGCAGAAAACATAGACACTTGTTCAGAAGGAAAGAAAGCACAGAGCCCCAGATTTTATGTTGCCCTGGAGAGCTTGCAGAGCACTGGGGAAAGGCAGGCAGAGAATTCCCTGCTAGCACCTTCTCTGTGCCTGGGAAGCAAAAGTGTTCACATTGCTTCGCAGAATCGCGTTTGTGCAGAAAACACTAACACTTGTTCAGAAGGAAAGAAAGCACAGAGCCCCAGATTTTAGGTTGCCCTGGAGAGCTTGCAGAGCACTGGGGAAAGGCAGGCAGAGAATTCCCTGCTAGCACCTTCTCTGTGCCTGGGAAGCAAAAGTGTTCACATTGCTTTGCAGAATCGCGTTTGTGCAGAAAACACTAACACTTGTTCAGAAGGAAAGAAAGCACAGAGCCCCAGATTTTATGTTGCCCTGGAGAGCTTGCAGAGCACTGGGGAAAGGCAGGCAGAGAATTCCCTGCTAGCACCTTCTCTGTGCCTGGGAAGCAAAAGTGTTCACATTGCTTCGCAGAATCGCGTTTGTGCAGAAAACACTGACACTTGTTCAGAAGGAAAGAAAGCACAGAGCCCCAGATTTTATGTTGCCCTGGAGAGCTTGCAGAGCACTGGGGAAAGGCAGGCAGAGAATTCCCTGCTAGCACCTTCTCTGTGCCTGGGAAGCAAAAGTGTTCACATTGCTTCGCAGAATCGCGTTTGTGCAGAAAACACTAACACTTGTTCAGAAGGAAAGAAAGCACAGAGCCCCAGATTTTAGGTTGCCCTGGAGAGCTTGCAGAGCACTGGGGAAAGGCAGGCAGAGAATTCCCTGCTAGCACCTTCTCTGTGCCTGGGAAGCAAAAGTGTTCACATTGCTTCGCAGAATCGCGTTTGTGCAGAAAACACTAACACTTGTTCAGAAGGAAAGAAAGCACAGAGCCCCAGATTTTATGTTGCCCTGGAGAGCTTGCAGAGCACTGGGGAAAAGCAGGCAGAGAATTCCCTGCTAGCACCTTCTCTGTGCCTGGGAAGCAAAAGTGTTCACATTGCTTCGCAGAATCGCGTTTGTGCAGAAAACACTGACAGTTGTTCAGAAGGAAAGAAAGCACAGAGCCCCAGATTTTAGGTTGCCCTGGAGAGCTTGCAGAGCACTGGGGAAAGGCAGGCAGAGAATTCCCTGCTAGCACCTTCTCTGTGCCTGGGAAGCAAAAGTGTTCACATTGCTTCGCAGAATCGCGTTTGTGCAGAAAACACTAACACTTGTTCAGAAGGAAAGAAAGCACAGAGCCCCAGATTTTAGGTTGCCCTGGAGAGCTTGCAGAGCACTGGGGAAAAGCAGGCAGAGAATTCCCTGCTAGCACCTTCTCTGTGCCTGGGAAGCAAAAGTGTTCACATTGCTTCGCAGAATCGCGTTTGTGCAGAAAACACTAACAGTTGTTCAGAAGGAAAGAAAGCACAGAGCCCCAGATTTTATGTTGCCCTGGAGAGCTTGCAGAGCACTGGGGAAAAGCAGGCAGAGAATGCCCTGCTAGCACCTTCTCTGTGCCTGGGAAGCAGAGGTGTTCCCATTGCTTCGCATAATCGCGTTTGTGCAGAAAACACTAACACTTGTTCAGAAGGAAAGAAAGCACAGAGCCCCAGATTTTATGTTGCCCTGGAGAGCTTGCAGAGCACTGGGGAAAGGCAGGCAGAGAATTCCCTGCTAGCACCTTCTCTGTGCCTGGGAAGCAAAAGTGTTCACATTGCTTCGCAGAATCGCGTTTCTGCAGAAAACACTAACACTTGTTCAGAAGGAAAGAAAGCACAGAGCCCCAGATTTTATGTTGCCCTGGAGAGCTTGCAGAGCACTGGGGAAAAGCAGGCAGAGAATTCCCTGCTAGCACCTTCTCTGTGCCTGGGAAGCAAAAGTGTTCACATTGCTTCGCAGAATCGCGTTTGTGCAGAAAACACTAACACTTGTTCAGAAGGAAAGAAAGCACAGAGCCCCAGATTTTATGTTGCCCTGGAGAGCTTGCAGAGCACTGGGGAAAAGCAGGCAGAGAATTCCCTGCTAGCACCTTCTCTGTGCCTGGGAAGCAAAAGTGTTCACATTGCTTCGCAGAATCGCGTTTGTGCAGAAAACACTAACACTTGTTCAGAAGGAAAGAAAGCACAGAGCCCCAGATTTTATGTTGCCCTGGAGAGCTTGCAGAGCACTGGGGAAAGGCAGGCAGAGAATTCCCTGCTAGCACCTTCTCTGTGCCTGGGAAGCAAAAGTGTTCACATTGCTTCGCAGAATCGCGTTTGTGCAGAAAACACTAACACTTGTTCAGAAGGAAAGAAAGCGCAGAGCCCCAGATTTTATGTTGCCCTGGAGAGCTTGCAGAGCACTTGGGAAAGGCAGGCAGAGAATTCCCTGCTAGCACCTTCTCTGTGCCTGGGAAGCAGAAGTGTTCACATTGCTTCGCAGAATCGCGTTTGTGCAGAAAACACTAACACTTGTTCAGAAGGAAAGAAAGCACAGAGCCCCACATTTTATGTTGCCCTGGAGAGCTTGCAGAGCACTGGGGAAAAGCAGGCAGAGAATTCCCTGCTAGCACCTTCTCTGTGCCTGGGAAGCAAAAGTGTTCACATTGCTTCGCAGAATCGCGTTTGTGCAGAAAACACTAACACTTGTTCAGAAGGAAAGAAAGCACAGAGCCCCAGATTTTATGTTGCCCTGGAGAGCTTGCAGAGCACTGGGGAAAAGCAGGCAGAGAATTCCCTGCTAGCACCTTCTCTGTGCCTGGGAAGCAAAAGTGTTCACATTGCTTCGCAGAATCGCGTTTGTGCAGAAAACACTAACAGTTGTTCAGAAGGAAAGAAAGCACAGAGCCCCAGATTTTATGTTGCCCTGGAGAGCTTGCAGAGCACTGGGGAAAGGCAGGCAGAGAATTCCCTGCTAGCACCTTCTCTGTGCCTGGGAAGCAAAAGTGTTCACATTGCTTCGCAGAATCGCGTTTGTGCAGAAAACACTAACAGTTGTTCAGAAGGAAAGAAAGCACAGAGCCCCAGATTTTATGTTGCCCTGGAGAGCTTGCAGAGCACTGGGGAAAGGCAGGCAGAGAATTCCCTGCCAGCCCCTTCTCTGTGCCTGGTAAGCAGAAGTGTTCCCATTGCTTCGCAGAATCGCTTTTGTGCAGAAAACACTAACAGTTGTTCAGAAGGAAAGAAAGCACAGAGCCCCAGATTTGATGTTGCCCTGGAGAGGTTGCAGAGCACTGGGGAAAGGCAGGCAGAGAATTCCCTGCTAGCCCCTTCTCTGTGCCTGGCAAGCAGAAGTGTTCCCATTGCTTCGCAGAATCGCTTTTGTGCAGAAAACACTAACACTTGTTCAGAAGGAAAGAAAGCACAGAGCCCCAGATTTTAGGTTGCCCTGGAGAGCTTGCAGAGCACTGGGGAAAGGCAGGCAGAGAATTCCCTGCTAACACCTTCTCTGTGCCTGGGAAGGAGAAGTGTTCACATTGCTTCGCAGAATCGCGTTTGTGCAGAAAACACTAACACTTGTTCAGAAGGAAAGAAAGCACAGAGCCCCAGATTTTAGGTTGCCCTGGAGAGCTTGCAGAGCACTGGGGAAAAGCAGGCAGAGAATTCCCTGCTAGCACCTTCTCTGTGCCTGGGAAGCAAAAGTGTTCACATTGCTTCGCAGAATCGCGTTTGTGCAGAAAACACTAACAGTTGTTCAGAAGGAAAGGAAGCACAGAGCCCCAGATTTTATGTTGCCCTGGAGAGCTTGCAGAGCACTTGGGAAAGGCAGGCAGAGAATTCCCTGCTAGCACCTTCTCTGTGCCTGGGAAGCAAAAGTGTTCACATTGCTTCGCAGAATCGCGTTTGTGCAGAAAACACTAACACTTGTTCAGAAGGAAAGAAAGCACAGAGCCCCAGATTTTATGTTGCCCTGGAGAGCTTGCAGAGCACTGGGGAAAGGCAGGCAGAGAATTCCCTGCTAGCACCTTCTCTGTGCCTGGGAAGCAAAAGTGTTCACATTGCTTCGCAGAATCGCGTTTGTGCAGAAAACACTGACACTTGTTCAGAAGGAAAGAAAGCACAGAGCCCCAGATTTTATGTTGCCCTGGAGAGCTTGCAGAGCACTGGGGAAAGGCAGGCAGAGAATTCCCTGCTAGCACCTTCTCTGTGCCTGGGAAGCAAAAGTGTTCACATTGCTTCTCAGAATCGCGTTTGTGCAGAAAACACTAACACTTGTTCAGAAGGAAAGAAAGCACAGAGCCCCAGATTTTAGGTTGCCCTGGAGAGCTTGCAGAGCACTGGGGAAAGGCAGGCAGAGAATTCCCTGCTAGCACCTTCTCTGTGCCTGGGAAGCAAAAGTGTTCACATTGCTTCGCAGAATCGCGTTTGTGCAGAAAACACTAACACTTGTTCAGAAGGAAAGAAAGCACAGAGCCCCAGATTTTATGTTGCCCTGGAGAGCTTGCAGAGCACTTGGGAAAGGCAGGCAGAGAATTCCCTGCTAGCACCTTCTCTGTGCCTGGGAAGCAAAAGTGTTCACATTGCTTCGCAGAATCGCGTTTGTGCAGAAAACACTAACACTTGTTCAGAAGGAAAGAAAGCACAGAGCCCCAGATTTTAGGTTGCCCTGGAGAGCTTGCAGAGCACTGGGGAAAGGCAGGCAGAGAATTCCCTGCTAGCACCTTCTCTGTGCCTGGGAAGCAAAAGTGTTCACATTGCTTCGCAGAATCGCGTTTGTGCAGAAAACACTAACACTTGTTCAGAAGGAAAGAAAGCACAGAGCCCCAGATTTTATGTTGCCCTGGAGAGCTTGCAGAGCACTGGGGAAAAGCAGGCAGAGAATTCCCTGCTAGCACCTTCTCTGTGCCTGGGAAGCAAAAGTGTTCACATTGCTTCGCAGAATCGCGTTTGTGCAGAAAACACTAACACTTGTTCAGAAGGAAAGAAAGCACAGAGCCCCAGATTTTATGTTGCCCTGGAGAGCTTGCAGAGCACTGGGGAAAAGCAGGCAGAGAATTCCCTGCTAGCACCTTCTCTGTGCCTGGGAAGCAAAAGTGTTCACATTGCTTCGCAGAATCGCGTTTGTGCAGAAAACACTAACACTTGTTCAGAAGGAAAGAAAGCACAGAGCCCCAGATTTTAGGTTGCCCTGGAGAGCTTGCAGAGCACTTGGGAAAGGCAGGCAGAGAATTCCCTGCTAGCACCTTCTCTGTGCCTGGGAAGCAAAAGTGTTCACATTGCTTCGCAGAATCGCGTTTGTGCAGAAAACACTAACACTTGTTCAGAAGGAAAGAAAGCACAGAGCCCCAGATTTTATGTTGCCCTGGAGAGCTTGCAGAGCACTGGGGAAAGGCAGGCAGAGAATTCCCTGCTAGCACCTTCTCTGTGCCTGGGAAGCAAAAGTGTTCACATTGCTTCGCAGAATCGCGTTTGTGCAGAAAACACTAACAGTTGTTCAGAAGGAAAGAAAGCACAGAGCCCCAGATTTTATGTTGCCCTGGAGAGCTTGCAGAGCACTGGGGAAAGGCAGGCAGAGAATTCCCTGCTAGCACCTTCTCTGTGCCTGGGAAGCAAAAGTGTTCACATTGCTTCGCAGAATCGCGTTTGTGCAGAAAACACTAACACTTGTTCAGAAGGAAAGAAAGCACAGAGCCCCAGATTTGATGTTGCCCTGGAGAGCTTGCAGAGCACTGGGGAAAGGCAGGCAGAGAATTCCCTGCCAGCCCCTTCTCTGTGCCTGGCAAGCAGAAGTGTTCCCATTGCTTCGCAGAATCGCTTTTGTGCAGAAAACACTAACACTTGTTCAGAAGGAAAGAAAGCACAGAGCCCCAGATTTTATGTTGCCCTGGAGAGCTTGCAGAGCACTGGGGAAAGGCAGGCAGAGAATTCCCTGCTAGCACCTTCTCTGTGCCTGGGAAGCAAAAGTGTTCACATTGCTTCGCAGAATCGCGTTTGTGCAGAAAACACTAACACTTGTTCAGAAGGAAAGAAAGCACAGAGCCCCAGATTTTAGGTTGCCCTGGAGAGCTTGCAGAGCACTGGGGAAAGGCAGGCAGAGAATTCCCTGCTAGCACCTTCTCTGTGCCTGGGAAGCAAAAGTGTTCACATTGCTTCGCAGAATCGCGTTTGTGCAGAAAACACTAACACTTGTTCAGAAGGAAAGAAAGCACAGAGCCCCAGATTTTATGTTGCCCTGGAGAGCTTGCAGAGCACTTGGGAAAGGCAGGCAGAGAATTCCCTGCTAGCACCTTCTCTGTGCCTGGGAAGCAAAAGTGTTCACATTGCTTCGCAGAATCGCGTTTGTGCAGAAAACACTAACACTTGTTCAGAAGGAAAGAAAGCACAGAGCCCCAGATTTTAGGTTGCCCTGGAGAGCTTGCAGAGCACTGGGGAAAGGCAGGCAGAGAATTCCCTGCTAGCACCTTCTCTGTGCCTGGGAAGCAAAAGTGTTCACATTGCTTCGCAGAATCGCGTTTGTGCAGAAAACACTAACACTTGTTCAGAAGGAAAGAAAGCACAGAGCCCCAGATTTTATGTTGCCCTGGAGAGCTTGCAGAGCACTGGGGAAAAGCAGGCAGAGAATTCCCTGCTAGCACCTTCTCTGTGCCTGGGAAGCAAAAGTGTTCACATTGCTTCGCAGAATCGCGTTTGTGCAGAAAACACTAACACTTGTTCAGAAGGAAAGAAAGCACAGAGCCCCAGATTTTAGGTTGCCCTGGAGAGCTTGCAGAGCACTGGGGAAAGGCAGGCAGAGAATTCCCTGCTAGCACCTTCTCTGTGCCTGGGAAGCAAAAGTGTTCACATTGCTTCGCAGAATCGCGTTTGTGCAGAAAACACTAACACTTGTTCAGAAGGAAAGAAAGCACAGAGCCCCAGATTTTAGGTTGCCCTGGAGAGCTTGCAGAGCACTGGGGAAAGGCAGGCAGAGAATTCCCTGCTAGCACCTTCTCTGTGCCTGGGAAGCAAAAGTGTTCACATTGCTTCGCAGAACCGCGTTTGTGCAGAAAACACTAACACTTGTTCAGAAGGAAAGAAAGCACAGAGCCCCAGATTTTAGGTTGCCCTGGAGAGCTTGCAGAGCACTGGGGAAAAGCAGGCAGAGAATTCCCTGCTAGCACCTTCTCTGTGCCTGGGAAGCAAAAGTGTTCACATTGCTTCGCAGAATCGCGTTTGTGCAGAAAACACTGACACTTGTTCAGAAGGAAAGAAAGCACAGAGCCCCAGATTTTAGGTTGCCCTGGAGAGCTTGCAGAGCACTGGGGAAAGGCAGGCAGAGAATTCCCTGCTAACACCTTCTCTGTGCCTGGGAAGGAGAAGTGTTCACATTGCTTCGCAGAATCGCGTTTGTGCAGAAAACACTAACACTTGTTCAGAAGGAAAGAAAGCACAGAGCCCCAGATTTTATGTTGCCCTGGAGAGCTTGCAGAGCACTGGGGAAAAGCAGGCAGAGAATTCCCTGCTAGCACCTTCTCTGTGCCTGGGAAGCAAAAGTGTTCACATTGCTTCGCAGAATCGCGTTTGTGCAGAAAACACTAACACTTGTTCAGAAGGAAAGAAAGCACAGAGCCCCAGATTTTATGTTGCCCTGGAGAGCTTGCAGAGCACTGGGGAAAGGCAGGCAGAGAATTCCCTGCTAGCACCTTCTCTGTGCCTGGGAAGCAAAAGTGTTCACATTGCTTCGCAGAATCGCGTTTGTGCAGAAAACACTAACACTTGTTCAGAAGGAAAGAAAGCACAGAGCCCCAGATTTTAGGTTGCCCTGGAGAGCTTGCAGAGCACTGGGGAAAGGCAGGCAGAGAATTCCCTGCTAGCACCTTCTCTGTGCCTGGGAAGCAAAAGTGTTCACATTGCTTCGCAGAATCGCGTTTGTGCAGAAAACACTAACACTTGTTCAGAAGGAAAGAAAGCACAGAGCCCCAGATTTTAGGTTGCCCTGGAGAGCTTGCAGAGCACTGGGGAAAGGCAGGCAGAGAATTCCCTGCTAGCACCTTCTCTGTGCCTGGGAAGCAAAAGTGTTCACATTGCTTCGCAGAATCGCGTTTGTGCAGAAAACACTAACACTTGTTCAGAAGGAAAGAAAGCACAGAGCCCCAGATTTTAGGTTGCCCTGGAGAGCTTGCAGAGCACTGGGGAAAAGCAGGCAGAGAATTCCCTGCTAGCACCTTCTCTGTGCCTGGGAAGCAAAAGTGTTCACATTGCTTCGCAGAATCGCGTTTGTGCAGAAAACACTGACACTTGTTCAGAAGGAAAGAAAGCACAGAGCCCCAGATTTTATGTTGCCCTGGAGAGCTTGCAGAGCACTGGGGAAAGGCAGGCAGAGAATTCCCTGCTAGCACCTTCTCTGTGCCTGGGAAGCAAAAGTGTTCACATTGCTTCGCAGAATCGCGTTTGTGCAGAAAACACTAACAGTTGTTCAGAAGGAAAGAAAGCACAGAGCCCCAGATTTTATGTTGCCCTGGAGAGCTTGCAGCGCACTGGGGAAAAGCAGGCAGAGAATTCCCTGCTAGCACCTTCTCTGTGCCTGGGAAGCAAAAGTGTTCACATTGCTTCGCAGAATCGCGTTTGTGCAGAAAACACTAACACTTGTTCAGAAGGAAAGAAAGCACAGAGCCCCAGATTTTAGGTTGCCCTGGAGAGCTTGCAGAGCACTGGGGAAAAGCAGGCAGAGAATTCCCTGCTAGCACCTTCTCTGTGCCTGGGAAGCAAAAGTGTTCCCATTGCTTCGCAGAATCGCGTTTGTGCAGAAAACACTAACACTTGTTCAGAAGGAAAGAAAGCACAGAGCCCCAGATTTTATGTTGCCCTGGAGAGCTTGCAGAGCACTGGGGAAAGGCAGGCAGAGAATTCCCTGCTAGCACCTTCTCTGTGCCTGGGAAGCAAAAGTGTTCACATTGCTTCGCAGAATCGCGTTTGTGCAGAAAACACTAACACTTGTTCAGAAGGAAAGAAAGCACAGAGCCCCAGATTTTAGGTTGCCCTGGAGAGCTTGCAGAGCACTGGGGAAAGGCAGGCAGAGAATTCCCTGCTAGCACCTTCTCTGTGCCTGGGAAGCAAAAGTGTTCACATTGCTTCGCAGAATCGCGTTTGTGCAGAAAACACTAACACTTGTTCAGAAGGAAAGAAAGCACAGAGCCCCAGATTTTATGTTGCCCTGGAGAGCTTGCAGAGCACTGGGGAAAGGCAGGCAGAGAATTCCCTGCTAGCACCTTCTCTGTGCCTGGGAAGCAAAAGTGTTCACATTGCTTCGCAGAATCGCGTTTGTGCAGAAAACACTGACACTTGTTCAGAAGGAAAGAAAGCACAGAGCCCCAGATTTTATGTTGCCCTGGAGAGCTTGCAGAGCACTGGGGAAAGGCAGGCAGGGAATTCCCTGCTAGCACCTTCTCTGTGCCTGGGAAGCAAAAGTGTTCACATTGCTTCGCAGAATCGCGTTTGTGCAGAAAACACTAACACTTGTTCAGAAGGAAAGAAAGCACAGAGCCCCAGATTTTAGGTTGCCCTGGAGAGCTTGCAGAGCACTGGGGAAAGGCAGGCAGAGAATTCCCTGCTAGCACCTTCTCTGTGCCTGGGAAGCAAAAGTGTTCACATTGCTTCGCAGAATCGCGTTTGTGCAGAAAACACTAACACTTGTTCAGAAGGAAAGAAAGCACAGAGCCCCAGATTTTATGTTGCCCTGGAGAGCTTGCAGAGCACTGGGGAAAAGCAGGCAGAGAATTCCCTGCTAGCACCTTCTCTGTGCCTGGGAAGCAAAAGTGTTCACATTGCTTCGCAGAATCGCGTTTGTGCAGAAAACACTGACAGTTGTTCAGAAGGAAAGAAAGCACAGAGCCCCAGATTTGATGTTGCCCTGGAGAGCTTGCAGAGCACTGGGGAAAGGCAGGCAGAGAATTCCCTGCTAGCACCTTCTCTGTGCCTGGGAAGCAGAAGTGTTGCCATTGCTTCGCATAATCGCGTTTGTGCAGAAAACACTGACACTTGTTCAGAAGGAAAGAAAGCACAGAGCCCCAGATTTTATGTTGCCCTGGAGAGCTTGCAGAGCACTGGGGAAAGGCAGGCAGAGAATTCCCTGCTAGCACCTTCTCTGTGCCTGGGAAGCAAAAGTGTTCACATTGCTTCGCAGAATCGCGTTTGTGCAGAAAACACTAACACTTGTTCAGAAGGAATGAAAGCACAGAGCCCCAGATTTTATGTTGCCCTGGAGAGCTTGCAGAGCACTGGGGAAAAGCAGGCAGAGAATTCCCTGCTAGCACCTTCTCTGTGCCTGGGAAGCAAAAGTGTTCCCATTGCTTCGCAGAATCGCTTTTGTGCAGAAAACACTAACACTTGTTCAGAAGGAAAGAAAGCACAGAGCCCCAGATTTTATGTTGCCCTGGAGAGCTTGCAGAGCACTGGGGAAAAGCAGGCAGAGAATTCCCTGCTAGCACCTTCTCTGTGCCTGGGAAGCAAAAGTGTTCACATTGCTTCGCAGAATCGCGTTTGTGCAGAAAACACTAACACTTGTTCAGAAGGAAAGAAAGCACAGAGCCCCAGATTTTAGGTTGCCCTGGAGAGCTTGCAGAGCACTGGGGAAAGGCAGGCAGAGAATTCCCTGCTAGCACCTTCTCTGTGCCTGGGAAGCAAAAGTGTTCACATTGCTTCGCAGAATCGCGTTTGTGCAGAAAACACTAACACTTGTTCAGAAGGAAAGAAAGCACAGAGCCCCAGATTTTATGTTGCCCTGGAGAGCTTGCAGAGCACTGGGGAAAGGCAGGCAGAGAATTCCCTGCTAGCACCTTCTCTGTGCCTGGCAAGCAGAAGTGTTCCCATTGCTTCGCAGAATCGCTTTTGTGCAGAAAACACTAACAGTTGTTCAGAAGGAAAGAAAGCACAGAGCCCCAGATTTTAGGTTGCCCTGGAGAGCTTGCAGAGCACTGGGGAAAAGCAGGCAGAGAATTCCCTGCTAGCACCTTCTCTGTGCCTGGGAAGCAAAAGTGTTCACATTGCTTCGCAGAATCGCGTTTGTGCAGAAAACACTGACACTTGTTCAGAAGGAAAGAAAGCACAGAGCCCCAGATTTTATGTTGCCCTGGAGAGCTTGCAGAGCACTGGGGAAAGGCAGGCAGAGAATTCCCTGCTAACACCTTCTCTGTGCCTGGGAAGGAGAAGTGTTCACATTGCTTCGCAGAATCGCGTTTGTGCAGAAAACACTAACACTTGTTCAGAAGGAAAGAAAGCACAGAGCCCCAGATTTTATGTTGCCCTGGAGAGCTTGCAGTGCACTGGGGAAAAGCAGGCAGAGAATTCCCTGCTAGCACCTTCTATGTGCCTGGGAAGCAAAAGTGTTCACATTGCTTCGCAGAATCGCGTTTGTGCAGAAAACACTAACACTTGTTCAGAAGGAAAGAAAGCACAGAGCCCCAGATTTTAGGTTGCCCTGGAGAGCTTGCAGAGCACTGGGGAAAAGCAGGCAGAGAATTCCCTGCTAGCACCTTCTCTGTGCCTGGGAAGGAGAAGTGTTCACATTGCTTCGCAGAATCGCGTTTGTGCAGAAAACACTAACACTTGTTCAGAAGGAAAGAAAGCACAGAGCCCCAGATTTTATGTTGCCCTGGAGAGCTTGCAGAGCACTGGGGAAAGGCAGGCAGAGAATTCCCTGCTAGCACCTTCTCTGTGCCTGGGAAGCAAAAGTGTTCACATTGCTTCGCAGAATCGCGTTTGTGCAGAAAACACTAACACTTGTTCAGAAGGAAAGAAAGCACAGAGCCCCAGATTTTAGGTTGCCCTGGAGAGCTTGCAGAGCACTGGGGAAAGGCAGGCAGAGAATTCCCTGCTAGCACCTTCTCTGTGCCTGGGAAGCAAAAGTGTTCACATTGCTTTGCAGAATCGCGTTTGTGCAGAAAACACTAACACTTGTTCAGAAGGAAAGAAAGCACAGAGCCCCAGATTTTAGGTTGCCCTGGAGAGCTTGCAGAGCACTGGGGAAAGGCAGGCAGAGAATTCCCTGCTAGCACCTTCTCTGTGCCTGGGAAGCAAAAGTGTTCACATTGCTTCGCAGAATCGCGTTTGTGCAGAAAACACTGACACTTGTTCAGAAGGAAAGAAAGCACAGAGCCCCAGATTTTATGTTGCCCTGGAGAGCTTGCAGAGCACTGGGGAAAGGCAGGCAGAGAATTCCCTGCTAGCACCTTCTCTGTGCCTGGGAAGCAAAAGTGTTCACATTGCTTCGCAGAATCGCGTTTGTGCAGAAAACACTAACACTTGTTCAGAAGGAAAGAAAGCGCAGAGCCCCAGATTTTATGTTGCCCTGGAGAGCTTGCAGAGCACTTGGGAAAGGCAGGCAGAGAATTCCCTGCTAGCACCTTCTCTGTGCCTGGGAAGCAGATGTGTTCACATTGCTTCGCAGAATCGCGTTTGTGCAGAAAACACTAACACTTGTTCAGAAGGAAAGAAAGCACAGAGCCCCACATTTTATGTTGCCCTGGAGAGCTTGCAGAGCACTGGGGAAAGGCAGGCAGAGAATTCCCTGCTAGCACCTTCTCTGTGCCTGGGAAGCAAAAGTGTTCACATTGCTTCGCAGAATCGCGTTTGTGCGGAAAACACTAACACTTGTTCAGAAGGAAAGAAAGCACAGAGCCCCAGATTTTATGTTGCCCTGGAGAGCTTGCAGAGCACTGGGGAAAAGCAGGCAGAGAATTCCCTGCTAGCACCTTCTCTGTGCCTGGGAAGCAAAAGTGTTCACATTGCTTCGCAGAATCGCGTTTGTGCAGAAAACACTAACAGTTGTTCAGAAGGAAAGAAAGCACAGAGCCCCAGATTTTATGTTGCCCTGGAGAGCTTGCAGAGCACTGGGGAAAGGCAGGCAGAGAATTCCCTGCCAGCCCCTTCTCTGTGCCTGGCAAGCAGAAGTGTTCCCATTGCTTCGCAGAATCGCTTTTGTGCAGAAAACACTAACAGTTGTTCAGAAGGAAAGAAAGCACAGAGCCCCAGATTTGATGTTGCCCTGGAGAGGTTGCAGAGCACTGGGGAAAGGCAGGCAGAGAATTCCCTGCTAGCCCCTTCTCTGTGCCTGGCAAGCAGAAGTGTTCCCATTGCTTCGCAGAATCGCTTTTGTGCAGAAAACACTAACACTTGTTCAGAAGGAAAGAAAGCACAGAGCCCCAGATTTTAGGTTGCCCTGGAGAGCTTGCAGAGCACTGGGGAAAGGCAGGCAGAGAATTCCCTGCTAACACCTTCTCTGTGCCTGGGAAGGAGAAGTGTTCACATTGCTTCGCAGAATCGCGTTTGTGCAGAAAACACTAACACTTGTTCAGAAGGAAAGAAAGCACAGAGCCCCAGATTTTAGGTTGCCCTGGAGAGCTTGCAGAGCACTGGGGAAAAGCAGGCAGAGAATTCCCTGCTAGCACCTTCTCTGTGCCTGGGAAGCAAAAGTGTTCACATTGCTTCGCAGAATCGCGTTTGTGCGGAAAACACTAACACTTGTTCAGAAGGAAAGAAAGCACAGAGCCCCAGATTTTAGGTTGCCCTGGAGAGCTTGCAGAGCACTGGGGAAAGGCAGGCAGAGAATTCCCTGCTAGCACCTTCTCTGTGCCTGGGAAGCAAAAGTGTTCACATTGCTTCGCAGAATCGCGTTTGTGCAGAAAACACTAACACTTGTTCAGAAGGAAAGAAAGCACAGAGCCCCACATTTTATGTTGCCCTGGAGAGCTTGCAGAGCACTGGGGAAAAGCAGGCAGAGAATTCCCTGCTAGCACCTTCTCTGTGCCTGGGAAGCAAAAGTGTTCACATTGCTTCGCAGAATCGCGTTTGTGTAGAAAACACTAACACTTGTTCAGAAGGAAAGAAAGCACAGAGCCCCAGATTTTATGTTGCCCTGGAGAGCTTGCAGAGCACTGGGGAAAAGCAGGCAGAGAATTCCCTGCTAGCACCTTCTCTGTGCCTGGGAAGCAAAAGTGTTCACATTGCTTCGCAGAATCGCGTTTGTGCAGAAAACACTAACACTTGTTCAGAAGGAAAGAAAGCACAGAGCCCCAGATTTTATGTTGCCCTGGAGAGCTTGCAGAGCACTGGGGAAAGGCAGGCAGAGAATTCCCTGCTAGCACCTTCTCTGTGCCTGGGAAGCAAAAGTGTTCACATTGCTTCGCAGAATCGCGTTTGTGCAGAAAACACTAACACTTGTTCAGAAGGAAAGAAAGCGCAGAGCCCCAGATTTTATGTTGCCCTGGAGAGCTTGCAGAGCACTTGGGAAAGGCAGGCAGAGAATTCCCTGCTAGCACCTTCTCTGTGCCTGGGAAGCAGAAGTGTTCACATTGCTTCGCAGAATCGCGTTTGTGCAGAAAACACTAACACTTGTTCAGAAGGAAAGAAAGCACAGAGCCCCACATTTTATGTTGCCCTGGAGAGCTTGCAGAGCACTGGGGAAAGGCAGGCAGAGAATTCCCTGCTAGCACCTTCTCTGTGCCTGGGAAGCAAAAGTGTTCACATTGCTTCGCAGAATCGCGTTTGTGCAGAAAACACTAACACTTGTTCAGAAGGAAAGAAAGCACAGAGCCCCAGATTTTATGTTGCCCTGGAGAGCTTGCAGAGCACTGGGGAAAGGCAGGCAGAGAATTCCCTGCCAGCCCCTTCTCTGTGCCTGGCAAGCAGAAGTGTTCCCATTGCTTCGCAGAATCGCTTTTGTGCAGAAAACACTAACAGTTGTTCAGAAGGAAAGAAAGCACAGAGCCCCAGATTTGATGTTGCCCTGGAGAGGTTGCAGAGCACTGGGGAAAGGCAGGCAGAGAATTCCCTGCTAGCCCCTTCTCTGTGCCTGGCAAGCAGAAGTGTTCCCATTGCTTCGCAGAATCGCTTTTGTGCAGAAAACACTAACACTTGTTCAGAAGGAAAGAAAGCACAGAGCCCCAGATTTTAGGTTGCCCTGGAGAGCTTGCAGAGCACTGGGGAAAGGCAGGCAGAGAATTCCCTGCTAGCACCTTCTCTGTGCCTGGGAAGCAAAAGTGTTCACATTGCTTCGCAGAATCGCGTTTGTGCAGAAAACACTAACACTTGTTCAGAAGGAAAGAAAGCACAGAGCCCCAGATTTTAGGTTGCCCTGGAGAGCTTGCAGAGCACTGGGGAAAAGCAGGCAGAGAATTCCCTGCTAACACCTTCTCTGTGCCTGGGAAGCAAAAGTGTTCACATTGCTTCGCAGAATCGCGTTTGTGCAGAAAACACTAACACTTGTTCAGAAGGAAAGAAAGCACAGAGCCCCAGATTTTATGTTGCCCTGGAGAGCTTGCAGAGCACTGGGGAAAAGCAGGCAGAGAATTCCCTGCTAGCACCTTCTCTGTGCCTGGGAAGCAAAAGTGTTCACATTGCTTCGCAGAATCGCGTTTGTGCAGAAAACACTAACAGTTGTTCAGAAGGAAAGAAAGCACAGAGCCCCAGATTTTATGTTGCCCTGGAGAGCTTGCAGAGCACTGGGGAAAGGCAGGCAGAGAATTCCCTGCTAGCACCTTCTCTGTGCCTGGGAAGCAAAAGTGTTCACATTGCTTCGCAGAATCGCGTTTGTGCAGAAAACACTAACACTTGTTCAGAAGGAAAGAAAGCACAGAGCCCCAGATTTTATGTTGCCCTGGAGAGCTTGCAGAGCACTGGGGAAAGGCAGGCAGAGAATTCCCTGCTAGCACCTTCTCTGTGCCTGGGAAGCAAAAGTGTTCACATTGCTTCGCAGAATCGCGTTTGTGCAGAAAACACTAACACTTGTTCAGAAGGAAAGAAAGCACAGAGCCCCAGATTTTAGGTTGCCCTGGAGAGCTTGCAGAGCACTGGGGAAAAGCAGGCAGAGAATTCCCTGCTAGCACCTTCTCTGTGCCTGGGAAGCAAAAGTGTTCACATTGCTTCGCAGAATCGCGTTTGTGCAGAAAACACTGACACTTGTTCAGAAGGAAAGAAAGCACAGAGCCCCAGATTTTATGTTGCCCTGGAGAGCTTGCAGAGCACTGGGGAAAGGCAGGCAGAGAATTCCCTGCTAGCACCTTCTCTGTGCCTGGGAAGCAAAAGTGTTCACATTGCTTCGCAGAATCGCGTTTGTGCAGAAAACACTAACAGTTGTTCAGAAGGAAAGAAAGCACAGAGCCCCAGATTTTATGTTGCCCTGGAGAGCTTGCAGCGCACTGGGGAAAAGCAGGCAGAGAATTCCCTGCTAGCACCTTCTCTGTGCCTGGGAAGCAAAAGTGTTCACATTGCTTCGCAGAATCGCGTTTGTGCAGAAAACACTAACACTTGTTCAGAAGGAAAGAAAGCACAGAGCCCCAGATTTTAGGTTGCCCTGGAGAGCTTGCAGAGCACTGGGGAAAAGCAGGCAGAGAATTCCCTGCTAGCACCTTCTCTGTGCCTGGGAAGCAAAAGTGTTCCCATTGCTTCGCAGAATCGCGTTTGTGCAGAAAACACTAACACTTGTTCAGAAGGAAAGAAAGCACAGAGCCCCAGATTTTATGTTGCCCTGGAGAGCTTGCAGAGCACTGGGGAAAGGCAGGCAGAGAATTCCCTGCTAGCACCTTCTCTGTGCCTGGGAAGCAAAAGTGTTCACATTGCTTCGCAGAATCGCGTTTGTGCAGAAAACACTAACACTTGTTCAGAAGGAAAGAAAGCACAGAGCCCCAGATTTTAGGTTGCCCTGGAGAGCTTGCAGAGCACTGGGGAAAGGCAGGCAGAGAATTCCCTGCTAGCACCTTCTCTGTGCCTGGGAAGCAAAAGTGTTCACATTGCTTTGCAGAATCGCGTTTGTGCAGAAAACACTAACACTTGTTCAGAAGGAAAGAAAGCACAGAGCCCCAGATTTTATGTTGCCCTGGAGAGCTTGCAGAGCACTGGGGAAAGGCAGGCAGAGAATTCCCTGCTAGCACCTTCTCTGTGCCTGGGAAGCAAAAGTGTTCACATTGCTTCGCAGAATCGCGTTTGTGCAGAAAACACTGACACTTGTTCAGAAGGAAAGAAAGCACAGAGCCCCAGATTTTATGTTGCCCTGGAGAGCTTGCAGAGCACTGGGGAAAGGCAGGCAGAGAATTCCCTGCTAGCACCTTCTCTGTGCCTGGGAAGCAAAAGTGTTCACATTGCTTCGCAGAATCGCGTTTGTGCAGAAAACACTAACACTTGTTCAGAAGGAAAGAAAGCACAGAGCCCCAGATTTTAGGTTGCCCTGGAGAGCTTGCAGAGCACTGGGGAAAGGCAGGCAGAGAATTCCCTGCTAGCACCTTCTCTGTGCCTGGGAAGCAAAAGTGTTCACATTGCTTCGCAGAATCGCGTTTGTGCAGAAAACACTAACACTTGTTCAGAAGGAAAGAAAGCACAGAGCCCCAGATTTTATGTTGCCCTGGAGAGCTTGCAGAGCACTGGGGAAAAGCAGGCAGAGAATTCCCTGCTAGCACCTTCTCTGTGCCTGGGAAGCAAAAGTGTTCACATTGCTTCGCAGAATCGCGTTTGTGCAGAAAACACTGACAGTTGTTCAGAAGGAAAGAAAGCACAGAGCCCCAGATTTGATGTTGCCCTGGAGAGCTTGCAGAGCACTGGGGAAAGGCAGGCAGAGAATTCCCTGCTAGCACCTTCTCTGTGCCTGGGAAGCAGAAGTGTTGCCATTGCTTCGCATAATCGCGTTTGTGCAGAAAACACTGACACTTGTTCAGAAGGAAAGAAAGCACAGAGCCCCAGATTTTATGTTGCCCTGGAGAGCTTGCAGAGCACTGGGGAAAGGCAGGCAGAGAATTCCCTGCTAGCACCTTCTCTGTGCCTGGGAAGCAAAAGTGTTCACATTGCTTCGCAGAATCGCGTTTGTGCAGAAAACACTAACACTTGTTCAGAAGGAATGAAAGCACAGAGCCCCAGATTTTATGTTGCCCTGGAGAGCTTGCAGAGCACTGGGGAAAAGCAGGCAGAGAATTCCCTGCTAGCACCTTCTCTGTGCCTGGGAAGCAAAAGTGTTCCCATTGCTTCGCAGAATCGCTTTTGTGCAGAAAACACTAACACTTGTTCAGAAGGAAAGAAAGCACAGAGCCCCAGATTTTATGTTGCCCTGGAGAGCTTGCAGAGCACTGGGGAAAAGCAGGCAGAGAATTCCCTGCTAGCACCTTCTCTGTGCCTGGGAAGCAAAAGTGTTCACATTGCTTCGCAGAATCGCGTTTGTGCAGAAAACACTAACACTTGTTCAGAAGGAAAGAAAGCACAGAGCCCCAGATTTTAGGTTGCCCTGGAGAGCTTGCAGAGCACTGGGGAAAGGCAGGCAGAGAATTCCCTGCTAGCACCTTCTCTGTGCCTGGGAAGCAAAAGTGTTCACATTGCTTCGCAGAATCGCGTTTGTGCAGAAAACACTAACACTTGTTCAGAAGGAAAGAAAGCACAGAGCCCCAGATTTTATGTTGCCCTGGAGAGCTTGCAGAGCACTGGGGAAAGGCAGGCAGAGAATTCCCTGCTAGCACCTTCTCTGTGCCTGGCAAGCAGAAGTGTTCCCATTGCTTCGCAGAATCGCTTTTGTGCAGAAAACACTAACAGTTGTTCAGAAGGAAAGAAAGCACAGAGCCCCAGATTTTAGGTTGCCCTGGAGAGCTTGCAGAGCACTGGGGAAAAGCAGGCAGAGAATTCCCTGCTAGCACCTTCTCTGTGCCTGGGAAGCAAAAGTGTTCACATTGCTTCGCAGAATCGCGTTTGTGCAGAAAACACTGACACTTGTTCAGAAGGAAAGAAAGCACAGAGCCCCAGATTTTATGTTGCCCTGGAGAGCTTGCAGAGCACTGGGGAAAGGCAGGCAGAGAATTCCCTGCTAACACCTTCTCTGTGCCTGGGAAGGAGAAGTGTTCACATTGCTTCGCAGAATCGCGTTTGTGCAGAAAACACTAACACTTGTTCAGAAGGAAAGAAAGCACAGAGCCCCAGATTTTATGTTGCCCTGGAGAGCTTGCAGTGCACTGGGGAAAAGCAGGCAGAGAATTCCCTGCTAGCACCTTCTATGTGCCTGGGAAGCAAAAGTGTTCACATTGCTTCGCAGAATCGCGTTTGTGCAGAAAACACTAACACTTGTTCAGAAGGAAAGAAAGCACAGAGCCCCAGATTTTAGGTTGCCCTGGAGAGCTTGCAGAGCACTGGGGAAAAGCAGGCAGAGAATTCCCTGCTAGCACCTTCTCTGTGCCTGGGAAGGAGAAGTGTTCACATTGCTTCGCAGAATCGCGTTTGTGCAGAAAACACTAACACTTGTTCAGAAGGAAAGAAAGCACAGAGCCCCAGATTTTATGTTGCCCTGGAGAGCTTGCAGAGCACTGGGGAAAGGCAGGCAGAGAATTCCCTGCTAGCACCTTCTCTGTGCCTGGGAAGCAAAAGTGTTCACATTGCTTCGCAGAATCGCGTTTGTGCAGAAAACACTAACACTTGTTCAGAAGGAAAGAAAGCACAGAGCCCCAGATTTTAGGTTGCCCTGGAGAGCTTGCAGAGCACTGGGGAAAGGCAGGCAGAGAATTCCCTGCTAGCACCTTCTCTGTGCCTGGGAAGCAAAAGTGTTCACATTGCTTTGCAGAATCGCGTTTGTGCAGAAAACACTAACACTTGTTCAGAAGGAAAGAAAGCACAGAGCCCCAGATTTTAGGTTGCCCTGGAGAGCTTGCAGAGCACTGGGGAAAGGCAGGCAGAGAATTCCCTGCTAGCACCTTCTCTGTGCCTGGGAAGCAAAAGTGTTCACATTGCTTCGCAGAATCGCGTTTGTGCAGAAAACACTGACACTTGTTCAGAAGGAAAGAAAGCACAGAGCCCCAGATTTTATGTTGCCCTGGAGAGCTTGCAGAGCACTGGGGAAAGGCAGGCAGAGAATTCCCTGCTAGCACCTTCTCTGTGCCTGGGAAGCAAAAGTGTTCACATTGCTTCGCAGAATCGCGTTTGTGCAGAAAACACTAACACTTGTTCAGAAGGAAAGAAAGCGCAGAGCCCCAGATTTTATGTTGCCCTGGAGAGCTTGCAGAGCACTTGGGAAAGGCAGGCAGAGAATTCCCTGCTAGCACCTTCTCTGTGCCTGGGAAGCAGATGTGTTCACATTGCTTCGCAGAATCGCGTTTGTGCAGAAAACACTAACACTTGTTCAGAAGGAAAGAAAGCACAGAGCCCCACATTTTATGTTGCCCTGGAGAGCTTGCAGAGCACTGGGGAAAGGCAGGCAGAGAATTCCCTGCTAGCACCTTCTCTGTGCCTGGGAAGCAAAAGTGTTCACATTGCTTCGCAGAATCGCGTTTGTGCGGAAAACACTAACACTTGTTCAGAAGGAAAGAAAGCACAGAGCCCCAGATTT